>CAVNYN010273946.1:0-15004 GCA_963692815.1 Nyctanthes arbor-tristis
TTTTTTTTGGTTTTATTTTTTCTTTTGGTTTTCAATTACTGGACACCCCCGAAGTGACACACATAATATTAGGGAAATTTACAAGAAGGATATTTTGAACCTCATATTGCACAAATCAAGTTGGAGTCCTAGGTGGCTACATTTCAGGTTGATTAGAGATATTTGCAGTTTTACAAATAATATATATTACATATAATAATATATACACACGCGTATTTCATAGTGATAATAATTTGGCATGAAATATCCCTTTCACTTTTGAATTTTAAAAATTTAACTAAATTAATGGATTAATTGATCATATTAGTATATCATATATAATCCTAATCTAGTTGGAAAACTGGATATTGTGAACTCTTGGAGTTTGGTGCTAATTCAATATGTAAAGATTTATAGGTTTTTTTTTTCTTTTTTTGGGGGTTACACTGGTGATGGGTGTTTCTTGTTGTCATTTTGGTTATCATTTTGGCAACTAGTTTATGATGAAGACCATTGATGGATGTTGAGTTTTGACATCAACTGTGACATCATCACGCGGAGAAAGATATAATGTTTACACATTATCAGGAGAGTGTAAAATAAAAAGGTAAATCGACGAGAACGTGTTTGTCACAAACCAAACCGAAAAGCAAAAATAGTAGGTGACAAATTGAATCAAGAACAATTGATAGCAAAAACAGGAGCAAGAGATAAACTTCACTATGGCGTGCATAATGTGTATAACAACAGTTAATATCATGGTAACAACAATTCTGAGTGGAATTAGTATAACAAGCTAATAATAACAAAAGAGAACTTTTCTTGAAATTGAACAAAGGTTAACAAAGTGTTTTGATGAGCAAATTGAATGAGTCTTCAAGCTCAGCCTACAAGTAGTAATCCATCCTTTCCTTGAAGATTATCTCTATAACTTCATTTGGTGTGCTGCTACAAGAAAAGAATTCATTCAAGGATTCCAGAAATAAAAGTGCGTATTAACTAAAGAAATGCGTGATGACAAATTTGTATATTCTCACATGTAATAAACTGAAACTGAAGAGTCTACTGAGGATATAAGTGCTTGTGATATGATTTCCAACAATTCCTCATATAAGTGGTTGTATAAAAGCAAGTTAAAAATTTCACATCATGCAAATGACAGCACTGAGATATTGCAAGGTATCTAGCATGCATAAGTTTAACACATGTAGAGGCTTCATGAAACTAATCCAAAAGGCAAGGTATATTTTAACCCTTTAACCCTTGCTACTTTCCATGGTAGAAGAATATAAAGAGCTCACATCTAATCTAATCAAATATAAGAAGGTGCTTTTCTAGGAAATTAAACTCAAATCTCAAATCAAACTGAAACAAGGAATAGCCTCATCATCAAGTAAATCAACAGATCATGTTTAGGCTTGAACATGGCTTCGCAGGAGGTAGGCACCATATAGCAATTCTGAGGCCATTCTAGCAATGACAAAATCTTTTGGCAAAAGTCCCTGCATTTTCAAGAAGCAATTATACGAACACCAAATGTTTCTAGAAAATAAGAAATCCGTAAGTGGTTTCAAAAACTTCTCTTCTCCCGCCCACCTCCTTCTCCAGTAAAAGCTTCTTCTCCAGCCAATGATTCACTAACCTGAAAAATGTAAAAAAAAAAATGTATTCTTGTGGAAAATCTTGTGTGATATTGTGATTATTTCAACACAATTCCATACCTTTTTATGTTAAACCCGCTTCAATCGATGCCTAAATTGGTATTATATGTTTTTCATTGCTTGGTGTCACAGTCGATTCCATAAATAAAGAAAATGCCGGAGATTTCTTTTTCCATTTCGTTACGGGACAATCGGAGACTTCTTTTTATGCAATGATGCCACAGTTGATGCCAAAAATCAGGGATGACTGGAGGTCCTTTTTGTCGACGGAAGGTCGGAGGTTTCATTATGTACAGATTGTTCATATCAATTGTACATATATATCTATAATAAATACACACAGATATATAAACTGTATTATACCACTTGATTTGTGAACATGAGTAGTGTAAACCACATAATACGCAAGAAGTGCTATTTGTACACATAAGGTTTAGAACTTTTGTATACACACCCTTAAATCTACCCACACCCCACAAAATTTTTGATTTCAAAGAAGATTGGACAAAAACATTTAAGTAAATATAAAGAGGTGTGTACAAAAATTATATACCTTGTGTGTACAAATATTATTTATCATAATATGCTCCACGTTTTCTAGGATACCCGGGCAATCAATGAATTCGGATTTAGAAGCCCACCCACGCCCTCAGCCCACTAGGAGCTTTTGCGCATCAAGAAAAGCCCAAAAAAATAACCAATAGACCAAATGGAACATCAGATTAAACTCGTAATGGGCCATAAGATTACAACCCATTATGAGCTAAATGGGCCAAAACATAGAGATTTGTGGCACAAGATGTTTAGGAAATTGAAATGTTATTACTGGGCTACAGACACATGCCAAAGTGCAATGGGCTGAAGGCTAAGGCCCAATTGAAATTTTAATGGGTAATTAGTACAGCCCATTAAATCTCAATAGGCCGATTTCAGCCGATCAAAACATTGATCGGCGGAGGCATATGATCCATTAGAAGTTTAATCAACAGTAATTAGGCCCAACAAAAGCTACCCGATGCAGCCTATTTACTAATTAATGGGTTGAATTCGTGGCACATTAAATGTTTAATGAATCACTAGTCTCAACCCATCAAATCCTTGTGGGCCATTAGAGTAAAGACCATTATTCTTTTACTCACCTTTTGAAAGCCCAAAATATATAATAATGTGCTCAATGGCCATGCCACATGTAGGTATTTTCACTTAGGGGAATAAGCTCTCGGGGGGTTTAGGTAAAAGGGTCAAAATTATACTAGACTTTCAGCAATACACCATAGAATAAATAAATAGCATAAATACACTTTTCATTCTCAAGAACAGGCAGCCTATTATTGAGAACAAATTATACAACCAAAAAAAAAATAATTGCCATTATTAATTATTAATTAATCCACCAACATCCTCGAATATAATAATTTAACAGAATGCAGTTAGAAGATCAAATTTGTTGGGATCACATACATTATCAACACGAATTTCAAAATCTACTGAATTTCAAAATCCCTCTAGCCAATTCAAATACAATTATATATACAAGAGGGAATTGAATATCAGAATTTTCACTTCTGATACATAATTAACGTCCACTCATCCCTTTGAAGAAATATTAACGTAAAGACCCTCTTTTTCATCACTCAGCCTTAAGGTATGTGGTAGTATCATGTTGCCTTCAATCTTTAAAATCTTTGGATTATTCCATACTGAGATGCTGTGAAAACCCTTATACCAAAGCTCATTCGGCAAAAATTACTCACCAATCTATTAAAACGAGACAGATACAAATCAGTACTGCATTACTTAAACAAAAGAGGTTAGACTACAAACATTGCAATTCAGTCCCAACAGGCAATGTAGTAACCGGTGTAAAACCCAGTGGCAAAGGGAGGGACATAGTGACATAGAAAATACTGTTAGGAATCATGAACTTAACAAGTTGGCTTCCTATATCAACTACTCTCCCAACATAACGTATCATTTGATCAGGTCGTATCACATCGACGGGATGGTAGTTGTATCAAACATGTACCAGTATCATATGAATGAGACATCTCTACGCATCTATCAAACATAAAAAGGAACAATCACCACTAAAAAAGAACAATCACCACCTCAGCCCCAGCCAACGAGTTGGATCCCTAACATGTAAAGGAAAAAAATGGCGTCTGACCGAGATAAGAGGAAGAGAGACAACTTCAAAGAGATTTATCCAATTAATTATAATTGACATAAGCAAGAACATGTACACATATATAATCCTTATTAATTTATTATGTTAATGAAGAGTGAGCTTATAATCCTGCTAGAGAAAAGATAATGTCTTAATAGTGCAGCCAGATAATGATAAAAATGAAAACACAGAGGAGAGAGACATTATTAATTAATTAATGAAAATAAATCCAAAAATAATTAACTCGAATTGTCATTATTAATTAAGCAAATAACATATGCAACTAACCAAGAAGAAGATGTTAACTCAGGATAATTTTACATGTTTTAAATTTTAAATTCAAAAATGTACATATAGATATCATAGATGTGATCTATAGAATATTACATGCAAGTTTAAAAAGCAACCTTAAGATAATGTTTAGATAATAAGTTTAATATATTAAATAATTCAAAAACCCCAAATAGAATTAAAAATAATAAAAAAATACCGCTTAAAAAATATGTGCAAACATAAAGTGCAAATCTGTAAAATAAACAAAATTAAAGTATATGTGCAATTCATTGAAAAAATAGAGTTCCATATCTAAATTTCCCTAAAATATATTGCCCATTGAATATTTAACGGGTCGTTTGTCCCAACTCTTTAAAAGCTAGTTGGGCTACCTCATTACGGCCCATTTTAAGCTTAGTGGGCTTTTGAATAATACCCAAGGTAAAAAAAAAAAAAAATTAATAAAGACTTTTGAAAAATTGAAAATGACGTGTGGTGCATGTTCACTGGTGAGGTACGTGAAAAACCCTCATAGAGGGGAGATAGATCAACTTTTTGGAAATTAAAATTGTCGCCCATTGCTCTTCGAATATAAATAAATAATAATAATCGGAAAAATAAAAATATAGCTCATTGGTTATTATCTATTTATGCAATATTTTCTTTTCTTTTTTTTCTTTGAAGGGAAAAACTTAACTTTCATTAATCATAGAGTCGTCGAATACATCAAGCGTAAGCTACCTATTAAGCCACTCGAGAGGCGAGTTCAAAATACAAATATTAGGAGAAATTCTAGCATGTCTAGCTACTTCATGTGCTACCTTATTTGCTTGTTGAGGTGTAAAAGTAATAGTGAAATTGTCATGCCCATAAAGCGATCTTCGAGTTTCTTCAATAATTAACCCAAATTCCGTGGCATTGTCCTCATATCTATAGATTGCATCAACTACAACCTTTGCATCTAACTCGATTGTTGCAGCTCGATAACCCAAGGATTGCAGCCACACAATTGCTTCACGAGCGTCAATGGCTTCTGCTTCTTTAACAGCCCATACACCCTCAAACATTCGTGTGCAGCAAGCAAGAAAATCTCCATTCTCGTTTCTCAAAACCATACCGATCCCAATACGCTCGTCTGCTTCAAATAAGGCTGCATCTACATTGCATTTAAAGGTTCCGTTGCTCAGTTTTTGCCATCCAATTCTTCTCGGCCTCTGCTGAATGAATGAGTTACATTTCATTTTTCACCTCCTTCCATTCTTTCAAATAGCTTAGGCCGTGGTTCACCGTTTGTTGAGGATTAAAGCTTTGCCCCGTCCATAGCTTAGAATTACATTGCCTCCAAATTGACCACATAATAGCACAAACATTCTCCAGCTTTTCAGTTTCCTTAGTGCTCAAACAATGGAAGAATCATTTATTAAAATTCCCCCAGTCTCCCACATTCATGTTGAAACCTATGTACCTCTAACATGCTGTAGCAAACTCGTAGCATATCAAAGCATGAAAGGCAGTCTCCTCATGTAGTCCACAAATAACGCATGAATTTGGTAACAATGAATATTAATCTTTCCTTTTTAATCATTGTGTTATTAATTTGGGGAATTTACACCAGACGTTCTCAACTTCTCAACCTTTAATAGATTACGTGCTCAACTTTTATTTTTGGTGTTGTAGGTTCTCAACCTTTGAGGAAATATCTCCTCAACTCCCAACCGACACTTCCCATTCATTTAAACTGTTAAATTTTTATAAATAACTATTTTACCTTCGTAAAAGGGTGGAGCTCTTAGGTGAAATTACCTTTATCATTATCTCTTTATATAAACAAACAAGAAAAATTAAAAATATAGGAAAATAATGTAAAAATTAAAAAGCAAACACCTCACCCAACCCGACCCCGACAACATCGACCGCTGCAAGCTCCCGGTGTTCCTCTATCAACAACGAGATAAACAAATTCACCGACGAAGTAAAATTAATAGTCCTCGATGATTCCTATATCTCTATCGACCAATTTTTGGCCAACTGATGGTGGTTCGGGCAGTGGAAGGAGTCTCTAAATTGTCGTCGAACAATAGATTCTCATGTTGGGACTATTTTTCTCCTGTACTTCCAAAACATTTTGGGAAATTGTGGACTGATTCTAGAGAACCCGTTAAGAATCAAACATCTTGATTTTCTATTGATTTAGATATTGAATCGACCGATTACAAAGACGATTCACGGAAACTTTTCGAAATTTGCGATTGAAAAATCAATTCGATAAGCTTCTCTAAGCTTTGCAATATAGTTGCCGTCGTGCAAATTCATCTTAGACGTAAATTCAGCGGCGCTTTTGTTATATCCCAGCTAAGGGTTGGGTGGGTACGATGTTTGCTTTTTAGTTTGTATATTATTTTCCTATATTTTTAATTTTTAAATAAAACAATGATATAGAGTTAATTTCACCCAAGGTCCCCAATCTTTTATTAGGGTAGAATTGTCTTCTTATAGAAATCTAACGGTTTAAATAAATGGAAAGTGTTAATGGGGACTTGGAGAGAGATTTTTTCAAAGATTGGAGACCCACAACCCCAAAAGTAAATGGAGATATGTAATCTATCGAACATTGAAAGGTTAGGGATATCAAGTGTAAATTACCCTTTTAATTAGCACATCATATTGGAATTGGAATGCTCAAATGCATGATACAAGACAGTGATATGACATATAATATATTAATGCATCATCAAGCATCTTTAAATTATATTAGCGGATGATATAATGTCATATCATTTATCTAGCGTCGTAACTACACTAAACGTCCTGTACTTGAATATTTTCACATCATCACGAGACAATTTAGCAATATACATATTGCATCCATGAAAATAATGTATATGTTAAAAAGGAAATAAAGCATCCATGAACATAATGTATATGTTAAAAAGGAGATAAAATAGATTATTAATTACTTCCTAGATGATGACACTTATTGTGCCGTCTGTAGCCCCCCTTAATATATGCCTTTCGGCCCTATTGTTACATTTTTCACTCTCTATTATTACATGCAAATGAACCATCCCTCGATTAAAAAGCGAGATTGAGACAAGAATATAGAGAATCTTTTGTTATCATAGTGGAACATGAAATATTCTAGATTAAAAAATAGTTATTATAATTAGATAATAATAATTTGGAAAGAAAAAAAGTCTCTAGGGAGTAAGAGTAGATGCATTCCCAGCAGATGCAGAGGAATGCTTGTGATTGTGCATCCAGACTTTGAATACCTTTCTACTAACCCCAACTCCCATGCAGAATCTTTCTATTTCATTTTGATCTTTCCTCTGCAGTTTCCACCCCAATTTCTCCGCAAATGCCAGCATTTTTTCTTTTTGATCCTCTGTGAACTTTGTCCTAAATCTCTTCTTCCCACTCCGTTCCGACTCTGGTGATTCCGGTATCTGCTCCCCGCCATCGCCGACAATGTTGACACCGTACCCGACCATCTCGTGATCGCGACCACCAGCTGCTCCGCAAGTTACCTTCCGGTGGAAGTTTCGATGGCAGCCGCATGCGGCGCATTGTAGGCTGCCAGGTGACATATCGTCGAGTGTAAACTCGCCGCAACCGTCCGTGGCGTAGCTGCCAAGGCTGGCTGCATGGTTTCTTAGACACTCCTTGTAGGTGTCATTTGTGTTGTCTGTTCCTTCCATCCCTAGAGAGATCCTCCCCTTTCTTTCTCTGTCTTCTTTTTGCTTTATATACGGAAGAATACAATCGTGGGAGCAATGATTTACAAATCTTGTTTGACCTAAGGAGTTACTCTCTTGATGTATATGTTTTATAGAGTTAGGTGAAAGAAGAAAAAAGAATTATTACAAGTGTAATTATAAATTGTATATATTCTCCCATCATTATATGTGTGCTAGGACATATCGACAATTGACAGCACAATATATAATCTTTCTTTTATACATTGAGGAACAAAAATCTCTTTATACAAAACATTACAGCCATTGATGTTGCAATACTAGGTGGGAAACAAATTTCATGGACCTCAACAAATTTCTAATATTGCTGCATAACTGCATTTTTGTTTTAAAACTAATGCTTTCTTGCCTTCAACACACGTTGAATTTATGATGATATAATACACGATAGTATCATCTAGTTATAATTATCCCAATAAAAATCAATGTTTAGAGAACCGGATTGGACTGGCTGGTTCAACTGGAAAAACTGAGAACTAGCCGGAAAATGGGTCCAGTTTACATTGAAATCTGGACTTCCAAACCCAAACCGAAAAGCATAAAAAACCTGGTTGAACCAGTCAAAACCAATTACAAAATTGGAAATTTTTTTTTAAATTATCAATTTTTGTTGTATAAAAAAACATAGAAAAAATAATTTTGTAATTATTTAAATAAAACAGGTTCAACTTGGTTCTACCATTTGACTCTTAACCCATTGCCATTTCTGGTTTGATAATCAGTCCCATTTTCTAAACATCGATAAAAACAAGACTAAAAAATTACAGTATGTATGTGTATTCCTTGAATTTCTCTAGAGTTTCTAATAAACTTCATATTATCAAAAAAAAGGTACTATATATGACATGAAATCATGTGTGAAGTGGCTTATTGTAGCTTTTAACTAACTAGGACAAAAATTGCATGGTTGATTCAGTTGGGAAAACAAGTAGAATGCAATTATAATGGAGGGGGACAAGTATTATATATAATAATTTCTCCCTCTAATTTGGACATGACACATGAAAGGGATGGATGAGAAAATGGTGTAAAATCAATGCATCTTTAGTTGTGGTCATAAACTATGACCAGGCACCAGAGAGGATAAAGAGTCAGCTTTGTCCCAGTTCATGAACATAAATATTCTCTCTAATGTATCTACAGTTATAATGTGTATGTATATAATTACTTGACATTATATGATATATATATATAAATAAAACAACACTAGCCTAGGGACTAGGGTTTTCTTTAATTTCCCCATATTATTACACATGTTATATACTATAAGCAAGTATTTGGTGCACAGAATGTATAGATAATTTTGTTAAACGATACGATACATTAATGAACGAGTCGAACGTAAAACTAATTCTTAAAACTAACTTTTAAAGAGAGTTTTTACGATAGGATAAACGCACAAGTTTGTTGTCTAGAATTGGTTTAAGAAAGTAGGGGAAAAAAAGAGCTTCATAATAAAGTGGGATTTAATGTGTTACACGTCCCTTTCACACCTTGCACTATACATATGCTTTTTAAAACCTTGCACTTTCATTTTCCTTTTTTAGAATAATGCTAAGGGTATGAGGGGCAAAAAAACTTGTCATAAATCGCCCATGTAATGTGATGTATTCCATCTAGTGGTGGTGGGAATTAGATTCATATAAATTCAATTTTCGAGGACGTTTGTCAAAGAGTTTAAAAATTGAAAAAGGAAACTCAAATGCTCCATCATTGGAAGCTTGTGGACCTCAACTGCAAACTATCCATTCCAAACTGTAAGTTGTAATAGCCACGAGTTCACTTCATCAAATCTTGAACTGCAAACCAGTTCGATCGCAATTACAATTTACAAGCGAAATTCACAAAATCAAATCAACGGAACTTGCATTTTCTCAGTAAAATTCATATTTTTCTCGCTAAGGAAGCCAAATTCCAAGAAAACTGCGTACAGACAGTGATTGGGATGTGATGGGTTCCTTACTGCTGCAATCGCCGGCGGTGGCCTCTCTATCCCGCCTCCATCGCCTGTCTATGTTTAAGTTGCCATCAATAGACCAGAATAACCTCCGGCACGAACAGCCACAGCGGCGGAGGAGGAGGCAGAGGTTTCCGGGACTTGTTTTTGTGAATAAGGAAGACACTGGCACTGAAGTTAGCGTCACTAATTCCACTCCCTCATCCGTAGAAAAACAAGAATTATTAGAACAAGGGCAAATACAAGACGAAGATGGTGACCCAGATCCTCAGGACCTTGAATATGTCTCCCAAATCAAAAGGGTCGGTAACGTTCTAGAATTGAATCCCATAATCATTTTGCCATTTATTGTTTAATGTTCTTCATAATCGCCTGATACTTGAGTTACATAGAAAGACATTTTTTTTGTCTAGGTTCTGGAGCTGCTAAGGAAAAACAGGGACATGCTCTTCAATGAGGTTTGCCATTTTCCCACCTTTCCTGCTATTTCTTTAGCGTTTATAAATTTCCATGTTTAAAGCAGTTGTAGACTTTTCCTGTTAAATCTTAGTGAGGAGAAAGTAGAAACAGAGACATGCTCTTCTAACTTTCACCTTGCCCTTTATTCTGCAGTACCATTTTGCAGTATGTCATTAGTATTCTGTCTTAGGTTGGTTATTAGTTTGACAACCTGTGGAATAAATTCTATATATAATTTCAGATCAAATTAACTATAATGATTGAAGATCCCAGGGACGTGGAGCGAAAGCGTCTACTTGGCATTGATGATGAAAATGCTCCTACTAGGGATGATTTGGCTGCGGCTTTAGTAGAAGTAAGCTACACTGATCTTGAGATGAAGGAAATGCATAGTAGCATTTTGACACTGTTTGTTGCGTGCAAACCATTGTTTAGAGATCATTTCCTGAATTAGCTTATAAGGCCCATATTATGGTTTTTGAGACTGGAAAGATATGTTACTTGTTAGTCTAGACAATATCATAAATTCGACAAAGATGAGCATTGCAATGTGTCTCAATCTGCAATCTCACTCTGATCATTTCTGTGTCAAGGAGATACATGCTAGTTGAGAATGACTGGCTGTTATTGATATCTAATTTCGCTTGCAATCACATCCATGTTTAGTTTATTTCACCAGGTTTTTGTGGAGAGTTAAGTATATATTTGACAGCGTTTTTTTATTCTCGTAGGTAAATGAAGGTAAAATTCCAAAAGATCGTGTTGCCTTACAGATGCTTGCTGAAGAAATGATGCAATGGCCTAATTTAGAGGTACTGTTCTGACTGTCAACACTTGATAATCATGAAAGACGGTTGTAAAGTTGTAAATGTTATCCCAAATAATAACAGTAGGGTTAAGGTCTCAAAGAAACATAAATTGATGGTATCACCCTGTTTTGCATTTTAAAGTTGTCTGCTTGATGTTTAACCTTTTCCTATGCCCTAACAGCTACTTCGTGCATTCTAGTTTTATCCAATTTTGCCTAGTGGCAACTGTAACATCCCAACTGTGCAATAATCTCCTCGGATTACATTTTTCTGTTTCCTTTGTGATTTTTGATAGGTTGAAATAGAACCAAAGAAGAAACGGCCTGGAAAATCTTTATATGCGAAAGTCACAGATACTGGTGTTGATCCAAGAGAGGCTGCCAAGAGACTGAATATTGATTGGGATTCAGCTGCTGAGATCGATGATGCTGAGGCCGATGAAGTGGAAGTGCCGTCACCCTTGGTTGGTCTCCCTCTAGATGTTTATACTTGAGCACGTTCTTGCATTGGCATTTTTTTAATCTTCTCTCTCTGTGATTATGATAGAACTAAAAATTTTAGATTCTCATGGAGGGTCACAATTCCAGTCTTGCACCAACCAATTTTCTTGAACATCTCCTTATCCATCTCCTGATACTGTTGCTCTGGTCCTGCCTGCTTATTTTACCGTGTCGGCGAGACTTTAAGCGCGTATATCTCCTGTGTTTATGCAAACATAAATGGCAGCAGACTGATTGGTACTTGCTGAATGCAGGGATATGGAGCTTTATACTTGGTCACAGCATTTCCAGTGATTATTGGCATCTCTGTGGTGTTGATTCTATTTTACAACTCTCTCCAATGAATAATTATTTTGAACCATGTATCCTTTGTCTTGTAATAGTGAAGTGTTTTTGGCTTTCAATAGGAAATATTCTACTGAAGTTTGAACCAAGTTTTTGTCTTGTAATAGTGAAGTGTTTTCGGTCCGAGTTTTTTTTTTTTTTTTTTAAATAAAATTCTATTTCATTACTAAGCAGAAATTACAAAAGGGCCCAAGCAAGATACCCCATGAACAAAAGATACAAATCAAAGACAAAGAAAGACGGAAAATTAACAAGAGAAATCAAAAGAGCAGCAGCATGGACAGAAGAGTAGAAAAATAAAATAATAATGAAAAAGAAATAATATAGGCAAAATAAAATAATAATGAAAAAAAAGAAAAAGAAATAATACGGGCAAGCTGCCAGGCGAGCTTGGACCAAAACACGGAATTGGATGAGCCACGAGTGAAGCTTGGAGATCGGAAGAGCACACCATGGACAAAGTCAATCATATATCATAAACAAGATAATTAGCCCCTACAATTATGTTACTTTCATCTTTGGTACCAAATTTTTGCAGTAACTTTGTTTCAGCACCGTTACAGCATTATTTTGGATCAGCTGCCATCTTAAGACGACCAAAGAATAAGCAATACATCCGCAAACCCCTGTAGATAGCATCTCGTAGACCTCTTCTATTTTGCTTAAGTATCCATTTGGTGTCTCCGCTTCCTTCATCAAGCAAAAAGACTTCATCTGACTGACTCCTGGGTTTTGTAACAATCGGCTAAAAGACTCCGAAAAATGTGGCAACAGCAAATCCTAAAAACAATGCTCCACCCAAGTATCCAACCTGATTCAAAACCAATGGTGAGATGCATACGAAACAGAAGTATTTTAAGGAAGATATATTTATTCTGTTGTTTTACCAGTTTTTCAGAAATGTAATTAGCAAGAATCGCGCCTCCAACAATCGCCAAAGATGTTGCAAGCAGGTGTCCAGCGATGGCTCCACTTGCAACTCCCCATGGAGACTGTGCAGCGCCTAGAGCAATTGTCGCAAGCATTGACCGGTCTCCCCATTCCTAAAAGACGTAGCAATATATGTAATCAAATGGTCACTTCTGAAACACTCTCAAAACTTAATGCTGAATTTAACCATTTATGGATTGCACAGATAATTTGAGATGAACGCAGTATTTGGCAAAGGATAACTATTCTTTAGTTCAATCTGTAAAACAGTTTGTGTATTCTTCTTCATAATTTTGGAAGACATTGACAATATAAGGTGAAAGTTACTCACAGCAAAGAACACAAGGCTGAAAGACTTCCATACAACTTCAAGTGGATTTGAGAGCCTCTTTGATACCTGAAGCATCAGCAGTTCAAATTAGTAAAATAGAATCTAGGACAGCTTTCTTTTTTGCGCTTTTTGGACATGGGGAAGGGGTGAAGTTGAAAAAGGAAATGCAAGACATAGGCAATCTGGAAAGCTAAATTTCAGCTTAAGAATGCAATCCCACAAGAAAGACATACGTTTTCTTTGACAAGCTCCTCGGCTTCAACAAATTCATCACTACCATGGTCACCAGTTTTAGCTACATTGGATGGAAGTTCCCATGCATCTTTAATTGATTTGAGGCCAAAGAACATCAAAAGTGCTATTGCTGCATATTCTCCTATTGGCAAGGCTGCAATATTAAATAGTAAACCAGTCAGAAATCTAATCTGCCTCAAATGATTTACAAATTGACTGCACTTCAAGGACGTACATATCACACAATTGGGATAACTATGAAGTCAACTGGTCAATCGTGATATATAATACAGTCCAGAGTTCAGACATTACCCATTCAAAACTCAAAACTCACTTGTTTGAAATTGAGCAGGAACTGAATGAAATATTCTCCCAATTACAACAGACAGGACAGTCATCAGTGATAGAGCGCCCATTGATCCCAAAAGGACCTAATCACAATTAATAGCAATTAATTTTGTTAGGTTCCCCTTTAAACAAATAAATTTCACTTCTACTCAAGATGAGACAGTTATTCCAACTTATTAATGTGAATAAACATATATAAAGATTGACAAATGTATAGCAATATATAAGAAATGAATAACTGATCAAGCTCATAGTTCCACATTATTCTTAATAACTATCAGAATTTTATTTAATCTACAGAAGTATGAAGGTAAACAAATACACGGCAGAACATTGCCCTGAGAGCAACTGTTAATACACATAAGAGGAGCTGTGTTGTAGCCATATATGTACATTCAGTAAGTGCATCAACTTTGAATGTTTGGTACCAAATGGCAATGCTAGATTGTACCAAATAGTACAGTATACAATTTCGAATTTCTTTTCCTTAATTGAATAGAATCAGCATTATGCGAAGGGATTCATGTACTCTACTTGTAGAGGAATACATAGACTAGATGCATGGCATCTTACAGACAATGGCTTTCCACAAATTTAGGACAAGTGATTTAGTTGCTCTGTTGTGCTCTTCCGATCTCCTCTTTTCAACAGTTTTCATCTTTACAAGAGTTTTTAACTTAGTGATAGAAGTTGGGTAAATTTAGCCTTCAAACATCAAAAAGAAGAAAAAGCGTTGGCAAAAGGTAAAACAGAAGCACTTAGGGCCTTCAAATGTCAAAAAGAATAAAAAAGCACTGGCAAAAGCTAAAACAGGAGCACTAAGGAATAAAATGTCAGAACGCAACTTCGAAATAAACAGAAGCATTTAGGAATAGAACGTTAGAATACCACTTGGGATTTTTTACGCATTTGGAATTTGGTACACAATATTATATGGGATTGGGCACTAAAATGGACAAGATTTTAACTTATGTTTCAACAAACTTATCCAGCACGGTCCACCTTTCCAAACATGCCATATATATTTATAAACCTTCACCCAAGATAGTAACATCCAGCAATTCATGGAAATAACAGGTATATGCCACGAAGAGATATTGGAGAGGAAGGGGAGAGACAAAAGATGTGGGGAGAGGACTTCATACCAGTAGTTTCTTGTACTGCATTGCCAATAGTGCAGCAATGAAAAATGTCTGTAAAATCAGAATAAAAGTTGAGTTCCTTTTTTTTTTTTTTGGGGGGGGGGGGGGGGGGGG
>CAVNYN010273946.1:15024-27566 GCA_963692815.1 Nyctanthes arbor-tristis
GGGGGGGGGGGGTGGCTATAAAAATTTGAGTTCAATGGTAAGAAATGTGAATTCATCTAAAGAAAGGCAGTGTCATTATGAAGAAAAAATTTTGTGTCCTCTCTTGACATGCTTTGCTATTTACTTCAACAGGAGGAAAAAATGCAACCAGGAATAGAGATAAATAAAGTAGAACAGTTTAACAAGGTAAAGTTCCAAATGCAACTATCATAGGTGCATTCCTGTGGGTAGGCGATTATAAAATTCATTCAGATGCAAATATCCAAATGCAACTATCTATGAGACATTTTACCTTGTCTCCAATCTCGGATACAAATATCAAGGAGAAAGCAGCAGTGAAGCCTGACTTGGCAATTGCTGCTAATAGTGAAGAAGGTCCTTTCATGAAGGTAATCAATGAAAACACTGCAGCACACCCACATAGCAAAAGAAGTATAGAGAGAGGATAAGGAATTCGATTAGGAGACTTCTCACTGCCATTCAACAAAAATGGTACATATTAAGTGTCAGATTGAAATAGAGATTACTTCTCTTTCATCTATAATTGCAGAAACAGCAAATCAGAAATATTAAATCATCATCACTATATATAAAAGAGCAGACCAAGGAAAATCTTTTGATTTCCTTATTCACCATTATATTTTTCTAAAAAACCTAATTTACCCTTAGTAGTTATTTTATGAATGAAAATATCCTCACTCATATTTTAAATTTTTCGAGCTTGACCTTGAAGAATTAATTTCACATATCCCATTAATTATTTCAAAGGTTAATACTTCAATTTGAGGATTTAATCTGCAGCTATCCATCTTCTATCTAACCCTTCATACTCATGAATGATTACTTGATTATTACTTCTTCTGATATTATTCCTGAGAAAAGAAAATAGTATGCTTCTTGATGATCTTTCCCAAGTCATGTTTTGATGTTAATCAAATTATATCCTGGGAACAATAGGTAGAATATGAACAACTGACAAAAATGAGAATGAGAGATTTTAATGTTGAAACTCAAAGGAGAAAAGAAAATATGACATTCTAAAATTCTCTTCCTTTCTTAAGTTCGAAGCAATCAATTTCTATCAATTTTTTGTCCATGTTTTATTATTCATTTTGATACAATTAACAACTAGCAATGGAGTTAAAATGATTCAAGTTTTAAAATAACATATATCTAATGAGACAATCCCTCATTACTTTTACATTTTAGTCAATAAGACGAGTATAAAGGGATGTTAAAAACAAATTAGAGTGCTATGTTATAAACTGAAAATAAATTAGAGATTTACATCACTAAACATCATATTCTAAGATGTCAATTAGTGTATTTAGATTATGATTATTCAATGTTTGAATTAAACAAAATGCACAACATCTATATGAAAACCACGTGCAAAGAATGTGTCTCATGCTAGTAATATAATAAGTTGTCTCAGCACATGCTGAAGAAGTAGAAGCAAAATAGGAGCATATGCATCGAAATCAGAATGATCAAATATCTCGGTCAGTTTTACCCAGATACTTGAACCTTTTCCAACCATAAGAAATTAAATTGACAGGTAGAGGAAGAGGATAGATCTTTAGTTCCTGGGAAATGATTAGCACACATAATATTTCACGAAAAAGAAGCAAGAAGACCCCATTGATAATTTTCTCTTTTCAATCTAACATTAGTTTATATTAGCCCAATTGTAGCAAAGAACAAGTCAAAGATATAAGCCCAGTAACTGACCCAGAAAATGAAACAAAACAGGATCAATTGTAGGAACCGTGCTTTTTCCTTGACCATATGGGGCTGTATAGAAGGATCTCGATGGTATAAAACTTTGATGTTGCCATGTTGGGAAAGTATGTAGCGTTTCTTTCATGCAGTCATGCAGGTAATCCATGGGATCTTTTTTGTACCAGGACTCATTTTATATAACATCCCAGTTGGAGAATTTACCATGTTTTGTATATCAATCTAATTCATAAATCATTTTCAGAATCATTCAAATTGAAATTTATTATTTTTCAATGTGAACCAAAACCAAAGAATAACTTACCTTTGAGATGAAACATAACTAGGTGTTCCACTGGCAGAGAAATTCTGGTTATCTTTTTCCTGGCTCTCTTCATAACCACCAGATCCAGTACCAACATTTAATGCGTTTGCTTTGATAGATCGGGGTCGGGCATGCATCCATGGTGAACTTCTACATTGTACTGTGAACAAGGGAATTATCACTAAACACCATACAAAAATTAAAAGAACAGGACGGAGCCACACGGAGCACAGAAGCATTTTCGACAATAAGTGCATGGAAGTCAAACAACGGAAAGTATCCAAACAGCAAGATCAGCCCTCCGTCTATTAATTAGACATCTTCTTTTCCAAATGTTAAGTGGACACTGGACAGTCCTTTCACAGCTTCAATTATAAATACATGATGATATATATAGCACCCCACAGATTCTATCACCACTCCAATCCCTTCAAACAATTATAATTTACTCTACCAAGACTTTAGTCTACCGAGACATTATATAGCATTATCACAGGACAGCAAAAAAACATTTAGTACATAAGGCTTTTGTGTGTGTGTGTGTGTGTGTGAGAGAGAGAGAGAGAGAGAGATTCCACAATATTGACTAAAATTAAACAGAGATGGTATATCTAGATTTGGAAGCCAAATGCTGTACAATTCAACTCCCTATATTGCTCAAAGGTGGACGGAAGTCCAGAACCTCAAGTGAGCTGAATTCTTTCAATCAACAAGCCCACATGGGCATAACTGAACTCAGACCATTCTTCTATATTGAACCGAAAATTCAAAGATACCAGTTCCCTCTAGAATATAAAGTGTCAATGCAATTCCTTTTAGCTCATTACACCGGTAGTCATCCAACTGTTCTCCACATTTCACTTTGAAGAAACGATCTAAAATTAGATCTACCCAAGAATCGATCCCAAGTTGAAAGGTTTAACGAATAGCAATTTAGCAACAGAAGAGAGAAAAAGCACAATAAAGATTCAATCATTTTTTAATTTTCAATTTTTAAGTCCGGGAAAACAATAAGCCCAAGAAAAGTAAAACAGAAAGATTACTGGTGGATAGCTGACATGAATATAATGATGCAATACTTCTTCCTGGCAGAGAAGAATATGAGGGTAATGAATCAATGAACCCAAACACGGGTGGGAGTTTTTTATTGTTCCTTTTTCCGGTTGCAAGCAAAATTTGAGGTGTCTGTATCGCCAAAACTTGCATTTTGCCACTGGGAAAACTGTTTTCTTTACAAAACCTTGAGGCCCATTACACAAAATTGAAACTTTGCTACAATGAAAAGCAGGAACTCTTAAAGACTTGTAAATGGACAATTGTGATGAATTTGAGAGGTTGAGGTGCGGAGCAGATATGGGCGTGTGTCCATTTTTGTTTGACTGGGGTCTCCTACCCTCCGGTTCTTTCTATCCAGTTCTACAATTCCTCTAGTGAGCTTAACCTACGACGTCTCCAGAAAAATATTTAAGACAACACACCATCACAATTTAAATTGCGACGTCAATTGAAACTGGAGAAGTACGGAGGGAAATCAATAGGTACCAGTTGAAAAACACTGCAATGTCCCTTTTTTGGGTGGAAATCAACTATAAAAAATAAGAAATACTAAGACATTTTAAACTCGTAAAAATTCACATACCTCCCCATTACTTATTATTAATAAAGAATTTTCCACCAAATAAGTGCAGGAATGGGAGCCCGTGTCCCGGGCATTTTAAAATCATATTTTTATCTTTGACCTCTTAGGGTCTCAATAGAGTGATACTAAGTAGTAATAAATTTAGTAAAATATAGATATGTTACTCATTTACGTGAATATACTATTTAACGACGTCTTCTCATAATAATTATCATCTTCATCATAATAGTATGATTTTTGCAATCACCCCTATGACTTACCATTACTCTTTACGAATCATTATTATCATCATTATTATAAAAAAGAGTAATGTTATATAAAAAGAAGGATAAAAATGTCAATTAAAATATTTAAATAATTTGAGTTTTAAATATTTTAGGGTTAAAATTGTAAATCGGTGAATTAATTGATAAACTAATTAGGAAGTGTAGCATTACTCATGTTATATATTATCACTGATGCCCAATACCAGTCATATGGTATTAAATGATAAAATTAAATCAATTAGGTCATGTGCATATCTTTAACTTCACTTATAAATCATTTAACACCACATATATTAGAACATCTCCAAATGCTAAAAAAATAAACTCCAGCAATCTCTCAAAATTAACTTTTCAAAATAGAGAGTGAAGTTTGGCTCTCCAAATTTGGAGAGTCAAATTCACTCTCTATAATAATTTAATGACAACTACTTTCGATAATTCTGTCACGCACTTACTATTTTATTTATCATTATTGAATTTGTTAAATTTTATAGTAGAAACTTCATATGAATAGTGGGGACGGGACGTGCAAAATAAATAAATTGTTATAACCCACAAGAGATATTAACTCATAACTTGGAAGGTGAAGATTATTACAAGAGTTACTCATTTATCTTATTTTACATATCATAAGTCACACACACATATATATATCTATAGTGATAGCATACTTATTAATACAAAAATTATTGAGTCCATATATTGATTCAAGGTATATTTATAACCAAAATGCATTCTCGAAACTTCAAAGATTTGGTTCCCTTCTACATGCACAGTTCTACTTTCTTCTGCGGGCATCTTCCAACTCTCAGCTCGCTTGGCAAATGTCTTATGTTCATTCATCTATAAGATGTGAGAGAAAATGGGAGCGAGTACAAAGTGAGTAACTAATATTTTGATTCGCCTTTCGTTTAAGAAATTCCTTTTTACCACAGGTTCAAGAAAATCATGATATGCACAAAGCTTTTAGATGCACAAGAGAGCCCTATCACTAGTTAAACTACCACTCGTGGTGCACAGCACACAAGATTCAATTATTCAAAATAACCAAGATCACATAGTATGGTCATAATACCACAAAGAGATACCACATAGCATACCACATAGCAAAACAAAATGGGTAGAGCATCAACTAGTGATACAAATACAATGAATCAATCTTTCTTTTCATAACAATGCATCAAAATGCATGTTTGTCTTATGAAAACTCAATGAATATTTGAAAATAAATCAAAGTATTAGTTACTCACCTCTTGATTATCCAAAGATTTCTTGCATGATTCCAATAGGAAAGTACCTCTAAAGCCTTGATATTTTTCAATATATGTCGTTTCTATAAGTTGAAATATTTCTATTTATGGAAATATGTATTTTTCAAGTGTAAAACTAGGTGTTTTGTGGGTTTTTAAAGTGTCTTTCCTCTTCACAATATTTTTGGGCGAATTTTGATTAATTTAGAAGGTTGAGGAGGTAGGTGAAATGCTTTGGAGGGATTTTGGTGAATTTATTTCCTACCTTTGGCGGTGAATTTCTTTCCTACCTTTGGCCTTATATAATTGTTAGAAATTAATCGTTTTTAATTAACTTTTGAATTCCACGAATTACGTCATGAAAAATGGCAATTTTAACACCGTACAATTATAGGGTGATGTGGCATATCCCTTGTCCACTCGTTTATTATTCTAGAAATCCTTATACTTTGTGTTGTCTTGTAACTAAGTTACGGTACTTGATTCATGTTAATCAAGAACTACATTGTTACGTTTGGTATCATGTAAGTAAGAATCTTTAATCTTTTAATGAAATTTCACGTATTCTTACAATATAATTCAAGCAATTATTCAATTATTGTCGAAATAATTTTCATATTACTTAATTTATTGTTAAATTCTATGGGATGTTAAAGATTCCTTCTTAGTTTAATACAAGCACAAGGGATTTTATTGACTATTGATATCTAGAATATAAGTACTATTAGTTTAAGATAAAAGGAAATAATAAATGTTTCTTGTAAAAAGTAAATTAAAGAGCCAAAAGTAAAGAGTTTGTTGGAAATAGTCAAATTTTTTGCTCTTTAAATATAAAGATACTTTTTAAAAAGTAGAATAATCGCTTTTAAAATAGAGGTGGTTAGAGATGCTCTTACCACTTAGATTGGTGCTCAACACTATTGATATTACATAATATTATTCTATAAAAACGAATTGGCCTCAAATGCTACTAAGGAACAAGTGTCGTAAAATATAAAGGCTGATTGTTTTAAGTGTATAAAAACATAACTTGAAGATCCAAATCCTATTTTACACATTAGTTGAAGACCGATGGTCAATTTCAATTCCCCTCTCCCAACCCCCCTCCAACCTTTTTTTTTTTTTTTTTTGGGATATAAAGGTATATAGGGGAGAGAAAATCGGGGAATGTATGTGTGATTTAAACTCAGGACTTGTTGTCTGGAACGTGAGATCCTAATCACTATAAAACTTATTCGAATCACATTTGTTCCCTATTATTATTAGGGTTAATTTCCCAAATCATCCACAACTTTGAGTTAACAATCAATTTCGTCCCTAACTTTTTTTCTCTCTCAATGTGTTCCTATCCTTTAATAAATGCACGCAATTCGTCCTTTTTATTACTATTCTATAAAATTTTCAACAAAATCACGATTTTACCCCTTGAAAATTTTAATTTTTTTAAAAACATGTTTAAAAATAATTAAAAAACTAAAAAAAAAAGAAAACACCCCTCCCATTCTCAAGATTGGCCGCCATTTCCAGTAGCAAATGGGGGGATTCACCCCCTTTTTGGCTGCCGGGTTGCCGGATGCTAGAAATGGTAGCACAAATGGGGTGAAGTCCCTCCCCTATTTTGTGCCCGAAACGACAACCACCTTTTTGGCTACGGAGTGCTACCATTTCTGGAAGCACTTTTTCCGACAGCCATTTCCAGTAGCAAATGGGGGGTTCGCCCCCTTCTTTGCCGCCCGAATGCTTCCATTTCCGACGGCCAATCTTGGTTGGGGGAGGGGGTAGGGGTGCGTTGGGTGTTTTTTTTAAATTTTTCTATATTTTTAAACTTTTTTTAAAAAAATTAAAAAGTTCAAGCGGTATAATTGTCATTTTGTTGAAAATTTTATGGAATAGTGGCAAAAATGAAGAATTGCGTGCATTTATGAAAGGTTGGGGATACATGTGAGAGAAAAAAGATTGGGAACGAAACCGATTCTTAACTCAAAGATTGGGGACGATTTGTGAAATTAACCCTTATTATTATCACTATAGCCTTGTTTTACTATTAAAAAACTCAACAATTCAAATTCAAATCAATTATATATTTTCACTTTTTCATAGTTCCTTATAATCTCTCTCCACTTCTCTATCATACATTTCAAACAACAATTTCTTTTTACCCAAAAAAAATATGCTTAGCCACAAAGAACAAGCTCTATATAAGGTTTGATGTGCTTGCCATTAGATATAAAGAGGCCCAATCCAGCCCAAAATGGCCCGAAATGATTACTGGCTCATGTAGTGTGAGAAGAGGAAATTATGCACTACACTACCCAACCCAATCATATTTGAAAAATACTCTTTTCTAAAACATTTTGGAAAAATACTATTTTTATTTATTCTAATTGCATTGGTATTTTATTAATTAAGTTTTTAAATAATCCAATTATTTCATTTTTCTCTCACCAATTTGTATTTTATTAATGAAAATTAATTAAACAATATACAAGGCATTCTCTCTCATCCCATTTTTTCCCAATTTTTAGGCTTTGTCGTCTTGTCCCTCTCCCCTTTATGAAACTATTTTCACACTTTTCCTTCAGGTTTTCCAGTTAAATTCCACCGCTATGTCGTAGCTGCGAGTATTCTGAGTCCGTATACATTTTTTTCCACATGATTTTGATTTTCACAGCTCTTCTTTTTTTCCTACAAGTTTTTGATGAAGTTTCCGGTGTTCAATGTATTTTTTTGAAATCTATTTTTTGATTTTTTCCGTGTTTTCTTTTTCCTTTATTTCGAGATCACGGTGCTTAATTTCTTTTAATTTATTATTATCATTACAATTATCCTTGTTACAATTCTTGTCATTTATTCTCATTATATGGTAGATACAAGTTTACCGGTTGTGTAATCCTATTACATCTTGTGTAATAAGTTCACACATATTGCGTAACATATTTCATTAGTTTTGTAAACTAACTTGTGTGTTATTAATTTCTTTTAGTTTATTCTCATTACAATTATCTTGGTTGCAATTCTCGTCAATTATTCTCATTACAAGGTAGATAAAAGTTATTACAGGTCGTGAAAAAGTTAACAAGGTCATGGAAAAGTTAATATATCGTGTAACAAGTTTCACCAGTTACAGTAAATCATGCCATAGTTTGTATTAGTTATATTGTTATTAATACGTTTTATGAAATTTAATCAAGAATTATACGTAGTTCAAATTTGAAGGAAATTACATATGTGCAACAAGTTTCAGGATTTCACCTTTATATTTTACAACGCTTAAAAACTTAATATCAAATAAATTACACTATAAGGTATTTCATGAAGGAAATGAGTAATTTACGAATTATAACAAGTTACAAGTAATGTACGAATTGTAATAAATTACACTATGATGTATTTCATAAAAGCAATGTGTAATATATGAATTGTAACAAATTACGCGATAGAAATGTGTACTGTACGAATTGTAACATATTACACGTAACATATTAAATATGATTTCATTAATATATTACTTTCGCAACCTACAGTGGCGGAGCCAGACTTCAAATTTTTTCTGGGGGAGGGGGGCGAAAAACATACTAAAGTCACGTATAAATTTAGCACCGAATTTATTTATGATTTTTTTTATATGTGAATATTTACACCACAAAATATTGGGCCTTTTATATCCATTTTTCATCCCCATTATCCCTGTCTTCTTCACCCGACTTCCTTCTTCTGCAAATCCCCAACCTAGGGACGGAGCCAGGAATTTGTGCCAGTGCGGTCGCCATTTCAACACTGTGATTGGTCGGTAGGATTTCTAATATAGTAATATCACTAGTTGTATTTTAGTGACTGCTGTGGTAGTTTGATTTGGAGTTATTGTGGTGAGTAGATTAATAGTTAGAAATAAGATAATAATCAATTTAAAACTTTGAAGTCGGAAGTGAAAAAGTAAAATGAACTAAGAGGAATTTGGAATTTGATTTGGCATAAGGTTTTAGAGTGTAAGTTGAAACTTAAATATTTTGTTTCAATTCGATGTTTTAATTGCGTGTAAATGTAAATATTAAAATTTTGATATAAAATTAACTATCCAATTAGATAATTAATACACGACAAACAATTAAATAAAGTTTCATATTATAATGACTTTTGCTAATTGAAGTAAGCCTGGGTCTTTTGCCGGTTTGTTTTAACAATTTTTCCAAACTGAAATTGGGCCGAATAATCAGCCCATAAGGTGGTGAAACAAAATTAAGGGCATTAATATAACTTTACACATTTAAAAACCTATCATCTTCCTCATTCATCCGCCATTTCCCCCACTTACACAGTCAAAGCTCCTACCTTTCATCCATGGCGGCTGAAATTTTTACAGGGGTGACTTACGTTACTGCGACCTACTTTGCTGGAGAGATCGCCCCCCCCCCACACTCTCTCGTCCCTCCGCCCCTGGCAGCATATTCAAGAACACATTTTTCCTTTCATATGTAATAAATTACACTGACCAGACTACACTAAAACAAATGTAAAGAAAGTACTAAACTTTACCTCTTCCTGGTAGAAAAGAAATTAGAATGCATTTGATCACCTTTATTTTCCTTGGAAAATGCTAGTTTTCCATCTAAATTTCAGCTTTTGTATTATTTGATTGACCTTTTTTTTCCCCAGAAAATGTTTTTCCACTTTTGGTCAAGTGACCATATTTTCTAAGAAAACAAGGAAAATGTCTTCCTTGGAGGGACCTAGGTAATTGGCTTTCCAGGGAATTGGAATTCTATATTTTTATTAAATATTAGACTACTTTTTATTTAAAAAGTTATACTTTTTTTTAACGTCTTTTTTATGTTGGACTAATTCGCTAAGTAACTATTAGCTATGTAGTAAGTTGCACTTGTTTTGTACTTTATTAAAAAAAAAATTGCACTTGTTTTCCTTGTTCTCGAATTTTACCTTTTATTTATTTTTTTTTTAGATTTTCTGTTAACAGCCATTTATTGCCTATGTTAAGGGATATAAAACTTTAATGTCATTTCAAAAATTTTTCTAATTATACAACATTTTTGGAGTCCAAATAACTTTATTCTATTCTTATATTCATGCACAAATCATCAATTTCGTACAATTTCTTTTTGTTATGAGCTTGTATTGTACATTAGTAATATTCTTTTCTTTTTTTTGCCGTGATTTAATTCAGTCCCAAATGTAAACATATGTTGTGGTTAAAATTAGTATTCATGTATCTTTGGCAAATGAAAAAATATATATTAACAAAGTATGCATAATTAATTTTCATGGGAAAAGTACAAATTGTATAGAAAATTGATTTTTTTTAAATAATAATAATTCTTCAACAAAAAAACCATAATAATAATAATGCTTTCAACTAAAAAAAGTTGGAAAAAAAACATTATTTCCATGGAAAATAATGTTTGTCAAACACCAAAAGATGAAAAAACAACAATTTCTAAGTGAAAAATTAGGTCAATCAAATACGTGTAATTGGCATTTCTCAGAAAAATAAATTCTGAAGAATTCAATTATCTAGAAAATATTTTCTTTCCATACAATTTCTACTATTGCAATCAAACGGACCCTTACAGTTAATTAATGTTTCATTTATGGTAGGATGAAAATCTTCAAGCACTTCCTAGTGGTGCTGTTACAGCATCTCCTACCCCATGTGGTATGCATTTATGCACGCCACGTGTATTTCAAATCTATCACATAGGGTAGGAGGTGCTGTAACAACACCTCCGAAAAGTGCTTGAATATTACCGTATGGTAGGATACTATTAGTGTAAAAGAAAGATTGATGTTTCAGTTATGATAGGAGCCAATTAGTGTATTAATCCAATTGAGAGATTAGTGTTTCAGTTATGGTAGGAGACAATTACATTATTCATTGATTTTAATGATTTATTTCCTTTTTTGCGTGTATTAAAACTTGTTTTTGTTCTTTTTTCCCCTTTTTCATTTCATATTAAATTGAAAAATGAAGTATTTTCACAATTAGATTGGTCAAACTAATACAAAGATTCGATTTGTTACAATTTACAGTATTTTTTCAAATAGTTACATTTGTAATCAGTTAAGTATCAGAAAAAAAGAGGGCAGGGCCCGTTTGTTTGCCTAGTGTGAATTCAGAAGGCCTTTAATTCTGACTAAGTCCTCAGGGTCCTTGTGGGCGGGCCTGGCCGATCATGCCCAAAAGCATTGTTGGACTTTATTCCTTGATCAGGCAGTCATCGTACAAGAAGATACCCTACTAACAATTCGGTAGATACTTTTCAAAAAAGAAAAAAGAAAAAAAAGAAAGAAAATTTTGGTAGCTTCCCTATTGTGAGGTTTTACCAATTGAATGATTTGGATTAATGAAAAATAACTACATATCCCTCTATTGTCACATATCCACACTAAAACAAGTGATAGCTTCGTCACAGCTAGTCATAAAAAATCAAATGCCAACAAATGTCACAATTTGTTCTTAAAAAAAAAAAAAAAAGAAAGAAAGAAAGAAAGAAAGAACAAACGAAAACAAATGACACAGTTTATGGGCCGCCACTTAAGTGGACCAGAAAACTACGAACCACGCTTTTTGAATAAATGGGAAGACAAAAGAAATTCAAATTAATGACCTTGTTATTATTCATGCACATTATTTTACCAACACAGGACAGAAAAAAAATCAACAAGGATAATAAGATAATTTTCTGCCCATTTTTGTCATTGTTTATGTCAATCTTTTGGGTCAAATAAAATTATTCAAAAAGTACCTCCCCACTTATTGTCATGTCTCCATGTTGTTTTTGAAGTTCCAAAAATAAAAATATTTATTACCTTGATCTTATAAGTAATACATATTGCAACAACGTCACTATATATTTTTTTCCTTTTTAATTCAAATATATTGTTATAATTGTTTTTATTTAAGTTTTGCTAGCCCTAGCTAGACGTACAATTCATCTAGTCTCAAGTGGGCACTTTCAAGACGATCAAACTCAACTTGTTAGCTATAATAAATAATCAATATTTCGAGTAAATTATACAATAAAAGCTTAGACATGTTAAACATATTCTGATACTATATAATATAATGAGAAGTCACATAATGCAGACAATTTTACGGATATTACTGTTGTTGTAGCATTTTCCAGGGTAGGTTGGACATCAATATATGTGGCCCTAATGCCATATTTTTTGGTTGCTTGCTTGAAAACAAATGGAAGATTCTCAAGAAATTAATAATGACATGCATTAGTCACTATGATTGAGATCATAACTTCTTCAAGATCAGTTAATCTAACATCTTTTCCTCTCCCACCAAACCCTATAAATAACACATACATTAATTATAAATA
>CAVNYN010273948.1:0-35398 GCA_963692815.1 Nyctanthes arbor-tristis
CTCTACAGTTTCCAATCAACAAGCTTACTCTTATTAAGAGGGCTTCAGTTTAGGTAGTTACAAGGCTGCTGCCCATCTTGGCAATTCAATGCGTTTAGTAGTTTTTGGATCTCACTGAATGGTGAATCAATGCATTGTTAGGCTAGTTCTTAGGCACATAAGGGTTGTTGACTCTAATACCGTATGCTAACTCCAGCACATAGGTAAATTCAACACCCCCCCTTCCAAAAAAAAAAACAAAAAATGGGGAAGCAACATAGTGATATTTAAGCAAACAATAGCTGAATTTAGAGAGTTTGCATGTTCTTTTTTCTAGAAGTACCTATGCTTTGTGCCCATGTAAACTCGCCTGCTCTAAAATCTTTAGCATTTTAAAGCAGATTTTACAACATAGCTGACCCCAACAACGGGATTCTGAGCAAGGGCCGGGAAGTATTTCTTACTCGATGTTATCTCAGAATGCCCAAAGGGAGTTCTAGTCATGCAGGACTTTTACCAACTGAATATTTTATTATACTGTTGGATGAGGTATGCATCAAACTCTTCTGATTCTCAAGTTTACGTTTATTACAAGCATCTCTATTTTGCAAGTTTTAGCATGATTCATGAAGCCACCCCTAAGTTTATGAATTCTAGATGCAAATGAGGCACCCATTCAAAAGTTGTAGAATTGATAGGAAATACAATGATTAAATTCATTGTTCATATCATGATAGAGCATGTTCACTTGATACAAGCTGTAAATATGATGTGTCATCTTAACCAGATCGGAAGAGCTGCTATGTATCTTAGTAATATCTACTTCACATCTCATGAACATTGTCGGTCTCAGGTACATCTCCTTCTAAATCAACTTTCAGACCTACTTCTATGAATGAATGGAGGATGAGGATAATGATGCAATGCTGCTTGGAGCACAGTTTTGCTCAGATTCCTTTTCTTCCATATCTCCTGATGCTGAAAAGGAAGCGACTTCATATTCTTTGTATGCAAGGTGCAGCATTATCTCTCCATGTGTTCCTGTTAGAAAAGAATGAACCCTAATTAGCTCCTTTTTTTGGGTTTACACGATATTATCTTTTATTAACAAGAAAAATATTTACGAATTATTATTCCATCTTCCTGCTATAATATATCTTTAATGATTATAAACCATGATATACAACTTTACCATTATGAGCTTGTTCTAGAGAGATTTTTGTAAAGTTAAGTTACTGAAACTTGATTTTTTGGGAGAATGTGTGGTGCAATTGAAAAAAAAATGGATATTGGAAAGTGTGAAAATTTGTTTGTTGTGTAGAATATGTGATTGATGCTAAATGTTGACTTTTTGACCAATTTTTGATGTTTGATAAAGCTCCCTAGAACAAGCTCTATATAAATGTAATTAAAGCATGGATGGTCAGAAATTTGAATTCTTTATGAGTTGGTACTATCTATGATAATTCTTAGAACCATCCAACTTTTCATTTTGATCTATTCCTAGTAACATGCATTCTGTTTTCCTAAATATAGGATTGAACATATTGGACCTCTGGAAATTCAAGGCAAGGATGGTACTTTGCAGAGAAAGCAGATAACTCTCGTTGATAATGATGGCACAAGGTTAAAATTTCTACTCTGGGGAGAGAAGACTCGGCTTTCAAATCTTTTCAGTTAGATTGTAGCTTATGGTAGTCCCTTATCGTTATGTTTTCTTGTCCTACGTTTATAGCATTCCGTCTTCTTTCTTCAGTGTTGGAAGTATGCTTGCCTTGGATAGACCATTTATAGCAAGTCCCGTTGATTGTTATCTTGACACGTCTGACAGAATTTGCCTCGAATATGGTAGTGAAACTCAGTTATATTTGGTGCCTAGTATTCTGCACGAGGAACAAGTGATGAATCATTTTCTCATGACTTCTATATTTACAGATGAAATTTGACAAGGCAATTTGACTCGTTTCTTTCTCAGGTATGTGTACCTTTGACTCAGAACCATTATCAAGGATCACGGCTGTTAAGCCCATATCATCAAAGTCAGGGACCTATAGTCTCTCAAGTTACCTTGCCTTGCGATTATCAAGGCTCTATTGACTTCAGTAATTATCCCTTTCGAGTAAGTATACTAAATCTACAGAATTTAACCAGTAGTTCTTCATTTTTCTCTTTCGTTTGGAAGAATATAATTCTTTGCAGATTCACTTGCATTAGTAAAAATATAGTATATTGGAATGGTTAGCTTTGTGCCTGTGGCTTGACACTAGAAAGTCGAAGTCAAGTCAATGGAAGTTCAACGGTTGTGTTCTTTTTTTATATTATAATTGGTTAGAAGCATGGTCATTTGTGCAATAGTTCTGTCCTGTCATTCATTTGAAGATCTTCAATTCTAAACCACAATTATTCATAGTTTTGCAGCTTGATACAAATGATGAGTAGTAGAGTCTTTTCAAGTTGAACCCAGCATATAATAACCAGTGTCAACCTTCCAAGCTTCATGATTGAAAAAGAGAGTTGCTGCAAAATTAACTTATGTTCGGATTCTATACACTAATATTTATTTATTTATTTATTTTTTAAGTTTCTAAACTGGTTGAGCTAGCTCAGTGATTCTATATACAAAATTCCTTTGTATCTTGGCAAATATAAACAATAATTGTAATCTTAACCGAGTTCAATGATTTTTTTCCCCTTAACCTCTTACACTTTTGAAGTGGTGCAGTCATTTGTAGTCGATCTGCGTGACAAGATGACCAGCATCAGCCTCTATGGTGTTATTACAGATATCAAAAGCACTTCAGAGGCCTCAGTTTGTTTGAAGATTGAGGATAAAACAGGAGCAGTTTTGGCAAAGCTACATTTTGTTAGTTTTTGGTAACTATTTATAAATTACCTCTTTAAGCTATCTGCGTTCCCTTTATTGAACAAGATAACCATGAAGTCCTGATTCTTTTATTTTTAAAAATGATGCCTTTCAGGTCGCTGGGAAGATTAGGAATTGGCCACACAGTTTTTATATGTGGTCTAAAATCTTCTGTAACACATAAAAACGGGTAGGTGTACTTCTCATTCTTCTTGATCTCCTTCCTGAGGAGGATCTTTTTGCTGTATTAAAGAATGGAAAGAAATTAAATGCCCCTGTTATATTGCTGTTTTGTTTTAAAAAAATAAATTAGCAGCCATTTTAATCCACATATTTCGTAGGACTAAAATACCACCTGTTTCTCGACCACTATTTCCCCCCTTTCTCCCATTTCTATGTAAAACAAAAACGCCAACCTCAAATCTTATTCATCATTTTGTGCAGACTGTCCAATACAATATTCATGCACTCCCTGCGTGTTTGGTAGGGAAGAATTATTAGCATCTGACAATACTAATGAAGAAACAAAAGCTAAATTTTGTTTGTCATCTTCTTTAATACTGCATGCTAAACATGCTGTCAGTAGCATATTCCTAGCAAGATTGTATAAACAACCTTAATTTTATTTTCGGCGTTTTATTTGAATTTTTCTTTTCCTCCAGTATCAATAAATTGCAATCTGTGTTTTTATTTAATTGACAGCCTTGACTTATCATGGTTTGAGAATGATAGTGGAGCTTCATTCATCAATATAAGTTGCTTGCCAGCAATGCTGAACTCTTCGTGTCTACACAAGTTATCTAACCTTTCTGAGCTGCACCTCAAGAAGAATGGTACCCATGTATGTTCCCTAGGTTTTGTATTCTGATGATGTCTCTACACTAATATATACCCATTTGCTTTCTACTTAGTACTCTCCTCTGGTTCGTGCAAATTTACTCATGCGGGAAGATGAATATGTTGTCGAATATTTTGTCAATTATTTTATGAAGTTCCGTCAGTAATTGAAGTCTTGTGAAGTATAGGATTCTTATTGCGTAATTTTAATTTTTATTAATGTTTTATGTAGACATACACAGAACATTGGAACAAGAGTGCTAAGATTATAATAGAACAAACTGAAAACGGGGAGGCATAGACTAAAGTAACGTGACAGGTTCTAGTTTTTAAAGTTGCAGTTGCTTTTAGATGTTACAATGGGTGAAGACGTCGACAGTTTCCTAAATAGGCTGGTTCATTACTGTTCCTGTGTCATACCCTTGTCGCTGTTTTCTTAACCCTATTTTTGATATGTGAATTCAGGTATGTCGAGTGTGGTTGGATCAAATTGATCACTGCCTTGTAGATACAAGGTTTTCGCATACCCTCTGTGGTCATTTTGTTGACAAGATATGTGATAGGGATTTCAAGTGCAAATTTTGCCATAGAATATGCAATCCTGAAGTTGTTCGTAGCTTTCATGTAAAGATAACACTTGCAGATGAAACTGGAAAAGTTTTTGCTTGGTGTACCAGTCAGACTGCTGCGGAGTCGCTGCAAATTTCCCCTGATGAGTTTTATGAACTGCCTGAGGTAATGCCTAAACTAGTGAACCTCTACGAAGAATTAATTTCCTAGAATGAAAATTTATGACCACATATTAAACTTCTCTTTTAAGTTTAAGAAAATACCTCAGATGAGCTAAATCTTTTACTGCTGATTATTTAGTTCCCAACAGGCTAAAAATCCTGAAGGTTAATTAACTTTAATTAGTGTTCTATCAGTTTCAAATTTTTTTAGTTCTCGCGCCCCATGTTTGATTGATCAATAGAAAAGTTTATTCAACGGTCTAGTTGAAAAATAACTTAATTGTCACGTTTCACCTCTATTAGCCAAACTAGCTTGAATTTATGAGGTGACAAATTGATCCAATTTTTTCTTTGTTCCCTTCCTTTTCCTTTTTTTTTTTTTTGTGGTTGTAGTCATTGGATTTGGAGAATTATGGGGGAGCTTATCTTTTATTTTTGGTTTCAGGAAGAACAAATCATGCATCCATCTTCACTTGGGCATGACAAATTTACTGTAGCAATAGTGAACTGCGGATGGCAGGATTATACGGTTAATTGGGAAATCACCCGTGCCATGAAATGTGAATAAGGTTATCCTGGGAAATCACTCGTATTACTAAGGGCGAATAAGGTTATCGCGTGTATATGAAGTAGTTGTGTTGTCTTTTCGTGGGGAAACCATCACATTTTAATCAAAAACCACTGGACAAGAAATTCTTTGGACGGGCTGGGTCAGGGAGTTGCAGAAATAGCAGTTAAAAAACCATTCTTGGCCCAAGGCTTTCTGTCTATTTTTATGGCTTGTTTGGAAGAGAAAATAGGACACCATTGACATGTTATTTAAGTCGTGAAAAGTTTAAATCTATATATTTTAGTTATTAGTACATTGAACTAAGCATGAGAGTAATCTGTAGTTTACAACTTATATCCCATTTCTTCTGTAAGTTACCAAGTTATACGGCTCAGAGCTTTTCATATTTCACAAGCCATGTTTCGATAATCTTATGTTTTTTGTTGGGTAAGCTAGGATATTTCCTTCATAATGAAAACATGCGCGCTCAGCCTGTTTTGAGATGTTTCAGTTAGACTATCCTATAGGCAGAAGATCATCTCTTCACCCTATTAAGCACTAGGAAGTATGCAAACCAGCCATTCCTGTGTGACAATAGCGCTTTGCTTGATCCAACTAAAACCATCAGAATTGAGAATTCTACATCAGAAAAGAGCAGTTCTTTTTACAGCTATATAAAAAGGTAAAATTTTCATTTAGTTTCAGAGTTTACTCATGGGATTAAACTGCTGAACTAGAAATGAAGCGAAGGCAGGTATGGGGCAATTAGAAGCGTTATAGAATGCCAGAATTCACGGGGGAAAGAGAAACTTCTAAGTATGTTAGAGGCAGGTCCTGGTTTTAGTCAGTTCTCTTGTTGCCTTTATAAGTGTTTTGGTCCGACAGCATTTTTAGAACATCTACCAATGCCCGTAAGCGATCCCACAAGTCCAAGCCATACAGAGCTTCCACAAGTGACTCCTGAAATTCGAAGCCATGCTCTGAAATAGGATACTGCAGTTGGGCAAGAGACAAACAGGCGTCAACATTAAACAGAAGAATTAATGGATACAAAAGACGATCTTTGTATATTTCACCTGAATAGGTTTTGGTATCTTGGTTTTGATCAGAGGCCACCATCTATCCTCCACTACAGATTTGACAAGACAGCAAGCTCGCAATCCTTCTATACCGGCAAATCTTCCAAAGCCACTATCCTTTACACCTCCAAATGGAAGGGACTGAAAGAAAGAAAAAGTTAGAAAGATAGGAAACATATGAAAGCTCACAGGATGCACAAACAAACTTGTGTGGATACTCAACATTTTTCTTAGTTTCTAAAGTATTCATAAGTAACTCTTGCCATGTTGCAAGTTCAACTAGTAAAACTACTATTTTTTAAAACTTCATTTTTCTACTTCTAAGAAAACTTTCTGAGCTTAGCCGACAAAGCTTATGATAAACACAAAATAAGTCTTGTTACCAACCTAGAAAGTAAGATTACCTGGCACATATAAGTTGATGCAAAATCATTGACAGCAGCAACTCCACAGTGAATCTGAGAAGCTATTACTCTGGCACGGCGTTGGCTGCCAGAAAACACAGCACATCCAAGCCCATACCTTGAATCGTTTGCAAGTTCAATGGCTTCTTCATCAGAGCTAAACTTCATTATTGGCATGATTGGTCCAAAAGCCTGTGCCAATAACATCAAAAGGATGAACTTCCATTCTGGGAAATCAAACACAAGATCTTAGGACATGTATACCTCTTCCTGCATCAGTTTCATCTTATGGTTTACATTTGCAATCACAGTAGGAGGGAAGTATTGGTCAACGGCACCTTCACCGATATGACCAACACTCCCACGACCAAGAATTTCAGCTCCTTTGTCAAGGGCATCATTAAGCAGATTCTGAAGCTTTTCAGAATGCTCCTGCATGCAGATGGCTCCCATGTCATATTTTCCGAGTAGTGGAGGACCCTACACAAGATAACTTGTTAGCAACGTAAACCAACAAGTTATTGGTGAGTTGTTTTTTAATTTAAAAACTTGGAAGGCATAGCTTCCATCCACAATGTGTACCGTAGTTCCTATAAAACCCTTGCCAATATAATACGGAAAACAAACAACACAAACAAAAGAAATTCCTTGACTCGTAGAAGGTGTATCTAGTGCTTGTTCGGCCATGCTTTTTTAGAAAATCAATACAAGAGGGGTTCTGGAGTTTCCATGAGGCTAACAACCAATTTAATTTGAATCACAAAATCTAGCCCAGCACTCACACAGACTGCAATTGTACTTCGTATTTTTTACTCCCTAATAGGAGGAAAATGGTAATAAATACTTGATCAACATATGACTAAAAAACTAAACGGCTCAGCTCTCCTACCAACGGGTTGGCATGTTAATATGCCAACCTACTGACATGCAGAAATAGGGTAGGGACAAGTGGCAATAGGGGGAAGGTGGTTATATTTTATTGGTCAACATAATAGCTTGGTAAAATAACATGCCAACTTGTTGGTGGCACATCATTTTTGAACTCAAATAAATCTTAAATTCTCATAAACGCAAAAAAGTTACCACTACGTGGATGAGAAAATTTCATGATAATAATATATTTATTGCAGAAACACTACATTTGGCAACCTTGTACTTACTGCAGTTATAGATTTCACGATTTTGACAACTTCAGCAACAAACGAAGAATAAACATCTTTATGAACATAAAATCTCTCAGCTCCAGCACAATTCTGCCCACTTGATTGAAGAGCACCCCTAACAGCAATTTGTGCAACCTGTACAAGTTTTAACTATTTATCAATAAATTTTGTATATGTATGGCAGGCAAGGATAAAAGGGGGAAAAATGATGCTAAATGTCAATATGGTCAGATCGGAACTGTCATCTAATCTAAATAGACACAAGGAGATCTCCATACGTGTGGCACATCTACATCTTCACAGACAATAAAGGCATCTTTTCCACCAAGCTCAAGTGTGACAGGTATTAATGTATCTGTAGCATTCCTCATTACCTGCAGTATCATGAGAAAGTAACTACCTCATGAGAAAGTAACTACCAGAGGAAGTTCATGGATAGTAAATCTAATTGCAGGAAGCTTGCTAAAGAAATCAATATAAATTCCATTTAGGTTCTTAGACTGCTAATTGATCATTCTCTAGCCCAGGCGAGAATCTGACCATTCTACCCACACCCGGTGATCCAACGAATATGATTTTGTCAACCGAAGACACCAGGGCTTCTCCTGTTTCAGCAAACCTGCAGGAATTCTCAATATGTAAGATCAGTAGATGCAAGTTCATGCAAAAGAAAGTAATGCATACACCCATACCCGGTTATTACTTCAACCAAATTTTCAGGAGCTCCTACTGCAGCAAGGGCAGCTTGGATTATGCGTAAATAGAAACATCCCGACCAACTTGCATGTTCTGAAACCTGCAGCAGAAACCACAGAGATCTTGTGACAAAGATAATTCAATTGTCAATCCGCCGCATTAAATATTGCTTTACTTTGCTCATTTTAAAATTATTTGTCCATCAAATATACAAATTCACAAGTGTTCATGTTATTAAAAAAGAAGACAGAAAGAAACATTTGCAGGTAATCAATCTTTTTAGGTACTCAATATAGGTAATAGGACCAGACAGGAAGCAAAATGCTATCAAGCAACTCTTGTTCACAAGGAATAAAAATGTCGGAAGATGAAAAAAGAAAGCATTAAAGAACAAAAGAGGAAAACAACTTTGTGTGATTGAAGAGTCATCTGGTCCGACCAGAATGCCGTAATCAGAGTAAAACTCTTTGCCTATGACTAGATCAGTAGAGTTCCCTGAATACAGGGGGCATGTAAGCTTACTTTGTGCTGTCATAATTCTAGACCATTCTTATAAGTCCTAATAGAAAGCTACTCCCTCAAACCCACAAAGATAGTCCAATATTCCATTTTCGTCCACAAAGTTAAGCCACTTACTAAATGGAGCATGCATTTAATTTTTTGTTTCCATGTTTTGTCCCTAATTAATCATCCACACCAACTACCAATGCAAGTCAATATTAATGATACAGGAGGGTAAAAATGGAAAATACATGTAAAATTAATTGTCCCAGCCATATTAACAACTATCTCTTAATTCGTGTGAAATTAACTACCTGCCTATCTTTGTGGGACAGAGGGAGTATATGGATCCTGCATACCAGCTCTACGAACCCTTATGGGGAAAATATATAACTTCTACAAGTTGCACTGTAGCTCTAAAGTATACTTCGCAAGTATTACAAGTCTTGATTGCCAGATATATGACAGTTCAAACAAACTTCTAGCAGCAAAAAGGAAATATATTTAACCTTTACAAGTAGTACTAAGAAGTTCTATGAGTCTGACACCACATACAAAAATTCAAACTCCAAGATCCAAGATCCAATACTTATGCATAACATGAAAAATACACATAAGACGCAACTAATCATGGTACCAGATTCCTTTGAGTTTGAACATCTAGTTCAAAGATCCATCCGGGCCAGGTAAATAGGCAAGAAAATTGAGAAGGAAAAAATTGGCCATCCGGGAAAGGATACAATACCTTAATCACAATGCCGTTCCCAGAGAAAACTGCAGCCAACATTGGATTAAATATGTTGTGAAATGGATAGTTCCATGAAACAATAGCACCAATGACACCAAGGGGATGGAATTCCACTTTGGCTGTCTTGTGAATCATTGATCTTCCACAGGATCTATGATCATAAGGTGATCTCAGTCAATCTCCACTGATTTTTCTAGGCAAACATTCTCTTGGAACACGCAAAGTCCAAACAATATCCAATTTACTCAAAAGTAAATAAGCATGCTTGCTGACTTCCAGTGTGATGCTTATTGAGTAGGAATGGTTATATCTAGCCCACAATAAGAGACTAGAGAAGATAGATGTGGTAACTTAATGGAACTATGTGCAAATGCAGGAGCTTTTGTTACAGCTGGATGGAAATGGGGAATTGTTATTTGGTTCAAAGTGACCAAAGTTGAGGGATAATGTATCGCATCAAAATTTTAGAAATACTAAAGTGGGATTATGTCATGTTGCAGCACAAGCTCAAAGGGTAAACAAATGCGCCAAATGCATCAATGTAAAGAAAATAACTGTCCTGGATTGTCCAGCACCTAGTCAAATATCCCAAGTTTCTCAATAGTAAAAGAGATGGGGGGAATAAAGCACATCGTTAAGTACATTTATAGTGTTTGCATAACTTAATCAAATGAAAGGGGTCGTGTCAAGAAGTTCTTGACAAAGTAGAACATATATGTGATGAAGAAATTACCTGTATTCCGGCTTTAGCCACTTTTCACCCTCTGAGAGAAGCCAAGTTATCTTCTCACATGTTGTCATAATTTCCCCCAAAGATGCATCTACCATTGTCTTACCGGTATCACGTGAAGAAATTCTAATTGAATTGGCACACGAGTACTCATTAAACTAAGCAACAGATAGTCATTATCTCGAGAATTAAGGTATTGAAACCTCAACTACAACTAAAGAAATCCATCCCTGTCAGCATTTCATTGTCAGTAATGATTCAGACAAACAAAATAACATTACATCACCTGAAACAAAATAACACTGGAGTATGAATTACAAATGGATGAAGCATCCTAGATGCAACTTCTCTTCCTTATTGCAATAGTTTCTTCAAATCCCTCATATACACTGCTATTTAAACTAAATATAGGCTACAAGCTCATGAACCAAAACTTCTGAATTCCTACACATCTTGAATTCTAGACCTATAAATTCTTTGTCTCACCGAGTTCTTTCACATTGAGTAAACGAACTTTTGCTTTACAAGAAAATGATCTTGTTTTTACGTCGCATGTCCCCAAATTGAAAGTTAGATCCTTATATTTCATTGAACACACTGAATATTTTTCTAGCCACATCTTATTCTTTTTCCGTGTGTTCATTGAACACACGGAAAGGTGCAGAGACCTTCCACATGTATAGAACATCAAATTAAAACAGAACAAACATCATGTCATTCTTCAGGGATTATTTACTTTCATCCACATCTATTTGTAGTTAAAACTCCTTACTCGCATATAAGATCCTGGTGTTCAATGATATACTTCAGAAGTATCCGCAGAAACTGACGCCTTTGCTTGAAGCTACTTTGTGCCCATAGCTTTTGAGCTTTCCTTGCCTGTGCTACACGCTCCTTAACCTGAACTCAATTTAGTCATTAATAGCATAAACTTGTTAATGTTTTTTGATCAGATGTCCGTCTGCTTCTAACATTGATAGGTTTAATACATAAATGACAACCAGCAATTCCAAGATTGCAAAGTTATCATATAAAAAGTTTAAGTGAAGTACTTGAGCTGAATTTAATTTACTATAGCAATGATGTCTCTAGGTAACAGATTCAATATTAACTCCCTCATGTTCCTTAGTTTCTAATCTTATACATCCTATCCTAGAAGAAATTTAGAATCTAACAATAAAAATTTAGAATCTCCCAATAAAATAAACACTACCTGTCTCTTTTATAGTACAAATGAAGTTAATACACAGCAAATCAGAGATCGACTACATACTGGAAACAACCATTTTTTTAAAACTAGGATTAACTGTTAGTCAGTAAATAGATTAGATTAGTTAAAGGACAGGATAGGAGAAAAATACAGAAAAGGGGGCACTACATGAAAATCCAGCAATATCTAACCTCATCAGGTTTCAATGCAGGGAAGTACCCCAGGTACTTCATTGTTGCAGGTTCATAACATTGGACTTTATCCGTTTGTCTTCTTGAAGGTATCTGTCGAAATCCAATTGCAATTTGTGAATAAAGATACTGTTCTTATACCATCTCAGATATAAGCACCCAAAATCTAATTTAGAAACATTTCCTTAAATTGCATACAACAGAGGAATAAATTAAGACAAACCCGAAGACATAATTCTGTACTAGCACCCAAATATTATCAACATCACATTGAAGAACTGAAAATAGACTTGAAGAATTCATTAGTGAATAGATTGTTCTCCAGTTTTACTTTTGAGGCCCTCAATGTCATGTAAGAAACAAAAAATGTTCCAGGGGAAAAGGAAAGGGGAGAAAAATAAGATCTAATAACCAAAAAAAAAAAAATATAAAAAATAAAAATTGTGGACGCTATAAATCAGCCCACAACCATATGGTTCATACTGTTTATAATCAAATAAGAAATTATAGTATCTTCATAGTTTGACCAAATAATGAGAATCAAACACCCTCTTAGTCCCATAAATTGTTACTGAAAATCAAAACCATCTTCTAGTTTTTATGTTTCTCTGGTAAGTATGATGACATCAAAGCTAATATCAGATTTTGTTAAAGATCTTATTCCTTCATTAGAAATGCATAAAAACACCAAAAGGAAATAAGTAGTTCAAATAAGAAATCATACAATTGGAGCTAGATTTGCAGCATTGAAAGAAAATACTGATTTCAAATGGGAAAATAAACAACATTTCAAAAACTTACATAGATGAAGCTGTTTTCCCTTGTTTGATTCCCATCATCCAACACTGTGATCATCCAATTCACAGCAAACTCAGTCACAGATGCACATAAATTATATTTGTGGTTTACAACACGCTCACTTTTACATTATCAAATATGTAACCATTCAAATAACACCAACTCAATTACACAAAAAAAAAAAAAAAATTGTGTTGGTTGTTGTGTTAGTGCCACAGCCAATTTTATACATAAATACACATACAGCTTGTACGAATATTTATTTAAATAGTTTAAAAATTTATAGATATATCAATTTAGTTCACCACATTTGTGCATCCTTCCTAAGTCTTAACATGCATTTTATTAGCAGTGAATAAGTAAGACGTTTAGCATTCATACAAAGACATACCAATCTGAAAGTTAAAAAATAAAAAATAAAAAAATAGAACAAATAGAATCAGTATTCGTATATATAGACTGTCAAAACACACGCAAAAATGTTAAAAATCGATACAAAATAGGAAAAATAAAAAACAAACACACACATTAGAGTAGAGTAGAGTAAAACCATCGGAGGCGTCGACGTCAATGGAAGGCACGTTGGAAGGGATAAGCATAAGAAGGAATCTACAGATCGCGTATGCAAATCCGAGCACCAGTAAAGGCCACCAAAACGCCATTATGTATTTCTGATACGATTTGATTCAGAATCAACCCCAGAAGAGTATAACAAAGCCTAGAGAATTACACCGAATTGATTCCAAATTACTCGACGCGCATTCTCCAAGCTCAACTTCAGAGCTCAATGCTCAGTTTCCGGCTCCGCTGCGCTCTATACTTTAGTGGAGCACTGGAGCATAGAAACGCGCACACTGGGTTTATAATTTACATCAGGTTTTTCATTTTTATTTTTTTTCCTTTTTTTTTTTTTTTGTTTTTTGTAAGTTACATCAGGTTTTCCTTTATTAGGAATAATTCTACAAAAACCTCTTTCCTTTTCCTCCTCCTCTCCCCTTTTTTTTTTTTTCCCAGTTGGCTCGGAACACGAGTATGTAATTTCTGCTACACAGTTTGAACCCCTACACGAAACTTTTAATCTGTTGAACTTTATGATTTTGTTGTTTTAGAAGTCATTTGGTGAAATAGTATTTCCTCTGTCACATAAAAATAGGCCTAGTTTTTATTTTTATTTGTCTCAAATTATAATCCATTTATATAAGCAAGAGTGAAGTTTTTTTTTTCTTGAAGGGAAAGCGAGGATGAAGTTAATAATTTCTTTTTCAAATATGTTCTTAATCTATTTAATGACTATGTTGACTAAATACAATATTGATTCAACATTAAAGAAGAGTATACTAGGGAAGTAGTTGTAAATTTCATATTTCAAACCACATTAATTCACATTTCTTCATCTATGCGAAAAATTGATATGGGCTCATTTTATGTGACGGATGGAGTAATTTTTTTTTTTTAAATAGTACAAACAGTCTGCTAACATAACAGTACAAAGTTAACATAATACGACTAGAATTAAGTCCAAATGAACCTCTTTAAACCAACATAATTTGGAAAAAGCCAGCCAACACAGGATGAGTGCAGTTGAATCTGAGACCTTGAAAGTCGCAATGAAAAGTTAGAAAAAAAAATATTGTTGAAGAGTTAAAAAAAATAAAAATAAAAAAGTTAAGAATTTATTTATACAGTGGCAAAGGTTGGGGGTAGCCACCCTCTTCTTTTTGTTACCTCGTTTTCGAGAAAATACTATGACAAATTAAGGAGAATTTCTTTTTTTTTTATTATTGTTTTAGCAAGCGTAGTCAAATTTAAACTACTCCTTTTATCATGTTCTGAATTTGACTATTTACCTATAAGATTTCTTCGTCATTGTTTATATTTTTTTGGATTATTTGACATGGATAAGAAAACATAAAGCATCTAAATTGAACAAGACTTAAAACAATGAATAATTCAATTTGGACAAAAGAGAAGACAAATGGTTTGGCAAAACAAAAACGTGGCTTATGTGATTGTTATTAATGTAAAAGTAATGTGATTTGTTGAAAAATAAGATTTTATCGTGTAATAACTTTGTTTCACTTTTTGTATCCCTATGTGTTGAAACAACAAAACTCTAACACAAAATAGTAATTTCCATCCATACAAATTTATTTTGACACTAAAGGTACCGTGCGTGACTGGTTTTGACAACAAATGAACACCACAAGTAAAGGCCGGGAAACAAGCAGGGTTATATCCTATTTTCATTCTCAACAACTTTGTTCAATGGTTAATAACCAACTCTCCCTCAACCAGTTTCCTATTTTTCCACTTTTAAGTATATCATTCTCAAACTCAAAGCAACTTAGAAGTTGCATGGATATCCCGTTTCACGACGCTCTTCCGATCTCCCCAAAATGGAAATGGATTCTCATTCTCGGTGTAAGTTGTTCTTCACGGCCTTTTCCGTCGTCGTATTAATCTTCCCTTTATCCCAGCGAACACACGCGTTTCGTCGTGGTAGAGTGATATTGTCCTCCAATATGGCCCCAGCCAGGCAACCCGAGTCCTCTTGGGACGCCTCATCAGCTCGAATAGCAGAACCTCCTACAAACTTCGTCTCGTTCCCTCCATCGGGATCTGACGCCTCCTCAGAGGCAATTTCAATTAGCGCAAATGAGATGCCGGGACTCAACGTTCTTGACAACTTAGATCATTCATCAAACCCAGTAACAAAAAATGTCGACCCTGAAGTCCAAAAAACATGTGATTCAACCGATTACCCTTCTCTTTGTGTTCGCACCGTCGTGCCCTTTTTAGATGACAAAACCGATTTGTTTTCCGTTCTTGAAGCGGCGGTTAAAGCAAGCAGTGAACTAACAAAGTATGCACATTCCATGGCAAAAAAATTTTCCAACATGCCAGGAGTTCCTCCTAAGATAGCTTCAATCCTTCAAGATTGTAAGGATAGTTATGACACAGCGTTGTACAACTTCTACAGGGCATCGAATGCATTGCCCGATCGTGATATTGGAACCCTAAATACCATGCTTAGTGCCGTTATAACGGATATCGGGGACTGTGAGGACGAGCTCGCAAGTTCAGGTTCAACGTCTCCGCTATCGAGTTTTGCCGAGAAGTTGACTAACATGACTAGCAATTGCCTTGCCATTGCTTCCCTCCTTCAAAATTGATCAGTGTCAAAATCCCACTTCTTGCAATTACAAAATTCATCCGCAATTTTTATTTTCTACGTTTTTTCCCCTCATTCTTTGCTTAGTTTAGGGTGTATATAGCTTTGAGTGTTTCCATTGGTACGATAATATCAAAATATCTGTAGGAAATAAGTTCTGTAACAATGGGAAAGTTGTAAATTTGGGTAGAAATTTCATTTTCTGTAGATGTTTTTAATCCCATATATGCATATCTATATAGTCGGGGTATCTGCTATACATCTTGTGTTTCAACAATGAAAAAATCTTATCAAAACGTCTAGCTGTGAACCGTTCTGAAGACATATGTTGAAATAAGTTCATCAATAACAAAATCATACAACGGACAAAGCTTTCCATCTAGCATTGGATGCCTAATAGATGTTCAAAATGAACTAAAAGCACAAAAAAGTTAGAGAAAAAGAAGCATTTCTCAGTACCTAACAGAACACATGCATGAAAGCATTCAGATAAAAAGAAGCATTCAGTACCACCCTACCAGAATATATTGAAATAGGCTCCTGAGAGACCAAAACAAGAAAGATAACTAAATTGCATAATAACTTGTCGGATTTCCTCCGTGCAGAAACTACTCTACGAATCGTTGTGGAGATTATAACGATAGAATGAATAAATCAGTCATCACTGCAAAGAAATTACAATCAAATACTTCGTCGATTTAAAAACAGAATGATTACAAATGAAAACTTGTGGATACCATGCAGAAACTACTCTATGAATCGTTGTGGAGATTATAAACGATAGAATGAATAAATCAGTCATCGCTGCAAAGAGATATAGAATCGAGTACTTGGTTGATTTATAAGAGGCTGATTTCGAATTAAACAGCTTGTGTTTCAATCAGAAGGCAGGTTTTTAATTTTGAATAAAAGGAGAGCTTTTTTATGCGGTTCCTCGAATCCTAACAATGTATTTCTCAAAAGACACATAATCAAAGTATTTTTCAATTGACAATCCCAAGTTGCAACTATCACATGATATCAAGCTTCATTATTTGAATATCTTCATCAATAATATACTAGGCTAGCAACACCCACCCCACACCATGATTCACATTTCACATGGCCTCCCACCCCTTAAGTTTAGGGGTATGCGGAAGAGCCAAAAATTTTACTTATTTTTTTATTTTAAGCGACATTGGTTGAGAACACGGGTAAGACCAACTTTTGCAGTAAACATGTGCCTCTTCATTAACAACATAGAGGATAGTTGTCCATTTATGGAGAGCCATTTTTACTACAAAATTAGGTCAGGGAAACTCTTAAAAAAACATAGATAAGGGACCAACTTGCTGCATGTGATGTGTAAGACAAATTCTATACAAACCAAAGCATTGACATGTGTCTATAAGAATCAACAGAAAGGTTTATATATATATATATATATCAATACAGTATCTTGGAAAGTTTACAGTTGGAAGATAATAAAACAGCTACAGAAAATTTTTAGGCACCCCCATAACGATTAAGTAACCAGAGAACTTCCACAAAGCCAAAAGTTTGTTGCAACATGCAACACTTACTGTCATTTGGCAAGAATATGCATTTAACTACGCCAATGCACGCAAGTTCAGATGTTTTAATCATTTCCATTCTGAAAAATCTAATCACGCCAAATGGCAAATTAACCATACTGGCTAGGCAAACACTTTGCTCTTTTAGATATCATCAGCAGCAAAAAAATCAATAATCATAAATATAATCTCGACAGACAAAGGAAATGTGACAAGAATAAGTTTGTGCAATAACACAAGACAAGTCAATTATCACCGCACATTTCAAACTTCGAGTTAATCTTCCCACATATTTCACCTCATTATAATTCATTCGAAATAATGGAAATCAAAAATCACTAAAACTTACACATGGAAATCACAAAATACAACATTGGATTACCTTGGGAATGGATGGTTACTGGTAACTGGTGCTGCCTCCTTGTCCGTCATACGCAGTTGGCGAAACTAATGATTCAACATAAATATTAGCCAAATCACAAGCATCAACTCTTCCGATCTGTTATTTATTACAGGATACCTCAAGCTTCTGTCTTTGGGATTGTAAACTGCAAAACATGTTCCATATAATAACAAGATTTCCTCATTATTTAGCATGTATAATGGTATCAACTCCTTGTGATTATCAGGATCAAATTTCAAAGGAATGCTAACCACTTTTGTCCATGACTGATTCAACCCATGCTCCTTCAAAACCCACAAATCCCCTTGAGGCCAATCACTGTCAAGCACGCTAAGGCATCCGTCCAAACTGCCTATGCTCAAATCACATTCATCAACGCCATTAGGCATCTCTACTCTTTCATACAGTTCTGTGTTTATATCAAGAGAAACAACGAACCATTCCCATGAAAAGTTTTCCATACGTCTTCTATGCAAATAAAGCTTCTGATTTGCGAACGTACCAGTACAACTCCACGGATAGCTTCTCCCGAAGGCGAAATTCTCAATCCTTTTCCAAGAATCACTCCTAAGACGGTAAACCATTACTATTTCCTCAAAGTTTTTCATAACTTCCACTACCTTGTAATCATCATTAAGTTCATCAAAACCAAAACCATAGCTAAGGTAACAACCGTACTCCCTTTTCACCCCTGAATCTGGCAGCCTCTTCGATTTTCTAGTAGTTGTATTCCACAAGAACAAATCCTCATTGTTTATGGCAATACAAGCCAGCCCATTACAAAAGCCCACAGACAAAACTGAGGATGAGTCACATTTCATTGGATAATCAACGTTCATGACATCGGTAACTGGATTGTGCAACAAAGAATGCAATGAACAGTCGTGGAGGTCACGAGTGGGTTGTGTCATGGTGAAGATGATTCTGTGATTGGCATCACTTCTGTTTTTTGTCGATTTTTGGAGATGCGCTTTGATGAAATCATCAGACGAGATCAAAGAAAGCCATAATTTTGAAACGCACCTGAATTTCAACAGAGACTTAACCGGCAGCCTTGACAAAACTTCTACTATGATTTCTTGTGGAAAGAGATGGATTATTCCATGGTCTGAGTGTTTGGTTTGAAACTGGGGTCTTATGGAATCGATTTCGGTTGCCTTTTCATCTGTTGTTGAACTCAACGTTCTTTTTCTTTCGCGCTCTTCCTCCATTTGCAGCTGGTCTGAGTGGAGTTTCTGGCAAATTTCTAGTAGGAAGTTCGTGACCATTAAAAAAATTCTAATAAATAAATATATAAATGATATATTAAAATTCAGATTTGAATAGCCTTTTCACGCTTTCAGGCTAATCCATTCAACGAAAAGACTACTCAATCAATAGCCTTTCCGACTGCAGCACGCACGCTGCAGATTTAACAGTTTATTCTAAGCCCTGTTTGATCACTTTATCAAAATTATTCAAAAGTGTTTGACAACTCCTATATATTACAATTTAGATTATAATTTGAATTATAATCTGTCACATGATATTATTTTATTAATTTTTTTAATAAAATTAAAAGTAAAAGTCAAGCTGTAATTATTTATTTGTTATAAAAAATAATCAATAAAATGATGTCAATTAGTAGATTATAATCCAACAAATAATATAAATTCTAGTCAAACATTTTTACTATAATCTCACTTACCACTGATTTGATTACTAATTTAACAACTACTAGTTTATAACCACAAATTTTAAACTTCTATTAAATCTACACTACTCATATCACCTCTTTACAATTTCTCTTTATAAATCAACTATCATAAACTGAATCAAACAAACATTAAACTAGTATGTTACACAAAATTAACAAAAAGGATGATAATTTAATGAGAAATTTTTTAATAAAATTTAATTTTACATTGAGTATGGAAACTAGGAAACTAAAAAACTATAGAAAAAAAAACATACAAAATTTATATAAATCTAGAATTATCTTACACCTACATTTTTATTCAATAAGTATCAATACAATAACTATGAGGAGGAGTTCATTTATCGTAATAAATTCTTTTCAACAATCATTTTCTACTACATATTTTTAGAAAAAAGGGTAATTTTCACTCTACATCCCCAATCGTTCAACTTTGTATCAATTTTTCGCTCATTCTTTTTTCAGAGCCTACTAGGCCTCTAGCCTTTTATTTATTATCGTATTATGTCCCCAACGTCACTTTTCGTCATCAACCTTTTAATTATCACCATTAACCCGTATTAATATGACCATTATACTCTTAACTCTTTATTTCCACTATAGGCCCCTAACCTTTCAATTTTTATATAATTTTGTTTTGATCTTTGTTTGGACGTATATGACCCATAACCTTTCATTTATTGCCCTGTTACATCCCTACAAATACCTTCCGTCCCCAATCTTTCAATTATTACTGTCAATTCCTATTAAAATCTTCATTTTAACCTTCATTATTTAAATAAAAATAAAAAATAAAGAACAATATAAAATAAGAATTCATCCATCTTAGCATGTCTCACCCTAAACTGCAACCACCTGAAATAGTGATAAAAAACTCATTCTATATCAAATTTGATAGATACCTAATCCGCATAAAAACGATACGAGAATCAGCGTAATAGATTGGATTAAATTTTCTAATTCATCACAGATCACATACCAGATACATATCAGGTTGGATCCAAAAAAAAAAAACTCATTTTCGATTTACAAAAATGAATTGAACATTAATGCTCTAATTCAAATTTATGTTTAGCGTCTCTCTTTCTAATATGCCTTTAATCCATTACGCACATCGATACAATTTCATTCGTTAATTACGGGGTGACACAGATCAAATCTAGACCACTCTAAATCTATCCCACTTTCTTTCACTACCACTAGAACATAATGGTGCAATTTTAGAACTTACTATTGGAGCGATACTATTTCTGGTAGCAAAACGGAATTGAGAGAATTTCCTTTTTGGAAAATTTTTTGAAGTCTCAAAATGTGTCTTACGATCTACAATTGGTAGATCGGATTAGACTAACACTGATAACAGATCAAGGGTAAATTAGGGTGATAATCACAGTGAGAGACAAGAAATTAAATTATAATTAAAATATTATAGTTAGGTTTGATATTTAATAAGCCAAAAATCATTTTTTTGAGGCGGATCTACTCAATCCGTAACTACCACATGATCTGTAGTAGATTAAGAAATCCGCTTTGATTTGTTACACCGATGCTTAGATTGATAACTTTTTTCGGCGCAGATTTGATATCTATCGAGGCCTTGTTTTTTATTATCATTATCTCCTACTCTTTGGGTTATGTTAGATTACGTTAGAGTTGGGGGACTTTTGATTTTATATTATTCTTTATTTTTTATTTAAATAATTAATGGCATAATAATTTTAATGGATATTAACACTAAAATTAAAATGTTAGGCATATAAAGTATTAATGGAGATGTAATACAAGAAAAAAATGAAATGTTGAGGGGCCCTTTGCACAAAAAAAAGGATGGGGACAAAAGTATATAAAAATTGAAATGCTGAGGACCTATAGTGAATTAATAAATTAAGGGTATAATAGTCATTTTGATAGGGCTAATGGTGAAATTTAAAAAGTTGGGGATGAAAAGTAACATTGAGGACATAATATGATAATAAATGAAATATTGGAGACCTAGTAAGCCTAAAAAAAGAATTAAATAAAATTATTTTTTGCATTTCCTGATATAGTGTTATACATTCCCCAAAGAAATCACTATTCATTAAATTCATTCTAAAAAATCTAAAGTACATATCATGATATTACAAAAGACTCAAGGAAAGTAATATTACAACAAAGAATAAATTCTATATGATTTACCTGTAACATTAAGTTTTAACTACTTTCCATTCTAAAAAGAATTAAAAGAATTTTTTATTTTTGTTTTAAATAATCAAATATTATTACTATTATATCCTCTAATTTAAATTTTTATCAATATATAGTTTCTCACAAAAAAATAATAAATTAAGTAATATAATAAACATATAGCCATATATTTTATCACATGTGATTTATATCATATTGAATTAAAATAAAAGTTTTGAAGCTGATTGAATTTTTCTTTTATTATTATATTATTATCATTATTACGCCATTAATATCACGAGTAGGCACTTAATTGAAATGAGAATAAAATCCCTATAACTCAAGACTTGAAATTTGTCTGTCAATTGTTAGAATCTTAAAGAAATATAAAATCTTTGAAGATAGCATAAAAAACAGATATAACAAATATTAATAAATAACAAATGGTTACGAGCCCGCCAATAGTACTGGGCTTTTTCGAGGGGCCTGAACGACCCACCCATTTTGATATCAGCATTAAATACAGTCTCACCAATTAATTCTGATATTCCGAGGGTCCATACAAGAATGAATTTTAGAGAATTAATTTTGTGAAAATTGATTTATTAGAGAATATGTGAATGAAGAGTAAAGCAAAATTAGGAATTTACTTACAAGATTATTTCAATCTCTAAATGTGTGGTTGAAAATAAACTTAAATGGTAATTAATTTTGAAAAAAATCATTCCCACACGAATAACATTATCTTGTATAAGAAAGTAACCAAAAGGACATGTAGTTCATGTGATTATTACTGATGTCAATATGTGATATGATGTGTTGAAAAAGACGATCTTGTCATGTGTCAGTCTTACTTACACTCCGTTTGGTTGGAGAGGGTGATTATAATTTAGGACACGTGGTGGCCGTCTAAACTAACTCTTCTATGTGGGTCTTGTCGTCCTTATTCCCCTGAATTTACCCTTGTGAAAAGATGGGCTTGACGGACCCACGCTAGCAAAAGTCTCCTACGTCAGCTGGTCAAAAGGAAGGTGGGCCCCAACAAAAGAAAAGTGTGGTCGATCTTAAGGGAAACGGTGCAGCGTGTTGGTGCACAAAATTAGTATAATTGTGAATTGTTTTTCTTTGGTAACAATTTTTTTCATGTTCTTCTGTATTTTTTTATCTTTTGAAGGAAGTTGAGATATATTTTGTGTCCTATGATGTTTTCCAAATTTTGACATTACTTATAAATAATTGTTACATCAACCGATATAAAACATAAATTAACAAATGTATGTCTAAACAGACAAAATTACTGGCTATAACGGTTATTTTTGTGTTTTTAGTTTCTTTTTTTTTTTTTGTCTGTACCCTCATCAACTAGTTATTATGAGATAAGTTGCTTCTACACCCTCATCTACGGAGTCGAAGCCGAGTAATTAAACTAGAGCCAGTACTCTTTTTAATGAATATTGTTGTACCTGACCAATTATTGCCTGGGCACGACAACATTCTTTAAATTTCTTTAAATTCTTTAAAATAACTGTATAGCTAGTGAAGCGACAAAGGCCATGAACTTAATAAGAATGGCAACCTATCATTTATTTATGATAGCCATAATTTTATATATAACAATTTGATTAGATTTGAGGATGTCTCAATAGATTATTACAGAAAGCTGCGTGGCTTGAATAATAAAGGGTGAATACTACTCCCATGTAGCCCATTAAACAAATGTGCTCCGTAACTGTAAATTAACCAACATGTTACGAAATGGCCACCATGCTATAAAGTCTAGTTCCGATGGTAGTGCTGCTATAACCTCATAGTGATATTGTCGCGGAAATTTTACCAAAACTCCCTTGATTGTTGGGTCACATGAGGTTCACCATGCACCCTAGGATTGTAGGGGCCAACATCTCGTCTATTGCGTGGCATATACGAGGGGCGATTTGTAGCCTCGAACGCAGGGTCTGGAGTATTGTTTTTTCTCAGGAAATTGTGAATAGCCATAGTCATCTTAACGATGCGTACTTGTTTAAGGTACTTATACTCTGGCATGCGCCGCAATATAATGAATCTCTTCTTCCACACATCAAAAGTCCTTTCAACCACATTGCGAAGGGACGAGTGATGATAGTTGAACAACTCTTGGGGAGTCTTAGGCTCTCGATGCTGACTTGTGGCTCGATTGAAGTCTTACACGTGGTACCTAGTGTCTGTCCCACGATACGGGGCGAGGAAAATAATCAAATTTGCGAATCCAGAGTCGACAAGGTAGAAGTTCTCTTCCACGGCAAATGGGAAGAAGTTGTGCGGCTGTGCCAGTGTTGTGATCAACATATGACTATCATGTACGGAGCCTTCCCATCCAGCTACTGACCATATAAAGCACATGTTGAAGTCAACAGCAGCAAGCACATTCTGGGATAATTGCCCGTCTCTATCCCTATAGCTTTCTCGGCTATTCCGTGGGGGCACAGCGGGAATATGCGTCCCATCTATTGCGCCAATTGCACCCTAAGTAGTCACAGAAGCGACATAGCATTACATATCACGGTCATGGCAATAAAACAAGCGATATAGGGTTACAATCCAACTGCACAAAGCTTGCCACTAATATTATAGCTACTCTTATGCCTTATATTATTAGTATTATTGTTATGGTTAATGCTATTATTATTACAACCCGTGGTTCTTGTTATTATTGTTATTAGTATTCTATTATGATTTTAATTACAACTGTTAGCATTACTATTATTATTACTACTACTACTAATATACTAGCAGTTATATTACTAACAGTATTGTCTGTTATTACGCTTACTGGCTACCAATTAATATTATTATTATGAAGTTATATAACACTAACGCTGTATCTAAACCTCCAATTATTGTGAAAAATATTTTTATTATAATAATAATAATAATAATTATTATTATTATTATTATGATTGTTGTTGTTATTATTACAATTTTTATTATTATCCCAATTTCAATTACTGTGATTGTTATAAGTAGAGATACTACTTATTTTTATTATTACAACTCTAATAACTGTTACCTTACTATTATGATTATTACTATTACTATTATCATTATTGTTACTGTTATTATTATTGTTATTATTATTGTCATGATGAATATTCTTATTATTGTTATGATGAATATTATTATAAGTTGTGAGTATTATTAATACAACTCTAGCAATCATTACGTTATTAAAAGTTTTGCCAATCTTCTTACGTTTACTGGATGTATTTATTATGAAATTATAGAACTCTAACGTTACTAACATCTTGTTTAGTGGGGTAATTAACGATAACTATAATCCACATGCAATGCCTATACTATCTATTCACCAAACATTGAATATGCTCTTCCATGCATTGCGAGCGGCACCAATGTTTGACAAAGTTTTTCCCTAAAAATAAACTGCACTTCTAGCCAAACCCTTTTCATAGGAGGGCACATTTGTGTAAAACCATTAACTAAAAGAAATAAGAAAGCTTTCGTAACTTTATTAGGCCGAATAAACATGTAATGAAGCCAGGTGTTAGAAAACATACAGCAAAGCAACCGTTACGGTCGTCCGGGGGGTGCATGAGCTCCAACCCGTTCGTTGTAATTAGGATCTGGGAGTACGATATCGCCGTGGAGTATCTTAAAGAACTTCAAAACTGTCTTAACGTGCCTATAGACTGTCTCACCCGACCGTCTAAAGAACTGTCCCACGAGACGTGTGCCGACACCATGAGCTAAGATAAACAATGTCATCCCAAGTTTCTCCACAGCGGTGACCCATTTTGAGTCTTCTAACCCATAAGCCCTCAAACAGTTGAGTAGGGCGTGAAACGGTTCGGGACTCATTCGGAATAGTTGCATGCAAGAAGCTCCACTTTGTTGGGAGAGACACCTGACCACGAGTTCGTGCCCGTACCACTTACTTTGACTTGCGAGTGCTTCTGCAAGGAGCTGCTCATAATGTAGGTGTATTCACTGAGCAGCTTCATAGCAGAAGGAGAGCCATTTGGCCTCACTCGTTTCCAACAAATCCATCTCCTCGTCATGTTGTAAACCAGTATTGCCATTTATTTTGACATAGCGAATTTGTAGGACGGAGCTGGGTTCGTTTACTATTTTGGTAAGTTATAGAATAAGTTGGATACTTTTGACTGAATATTAACAATCAACAGATAAACAACAAATGAGATATATTTGTTAAAGTGGAATGGGCGTCTTTGAGCAAGGTTATGCAAATTTATAGCCAGTTCAATCATGTTCCATCAAGTTTGGTGGTTGGGAAAAGTTATGATAGCCGGAATAGGTTACAAGCTAGTGCAACTAAAGGCACGCAGGTGTCGCAGTTTCAAAAGCCTATCCTAGCCCCCATACCTGTACTTGAAGATTGGCGATCGACATGCATTTCTATTTCCGTAGTTGTAGGATACGATGAATTAGTATTCCCCTGGAGAAGTACAGTAATGAAACAGTGAAATGGTGCAAATAATTCTATGCCCCAGTCAAATCAAATAATGGAACTAGCTATATATTGTTATATATTTTACATATATTTTATATATAACTATATATTATAAATATATATTACATATATTATATATACGTTTGTAATAATATATATCTACGTATATGTAAGTATATATATATAATATGTAATTTATATTGTTATTATATATAAATAAATATATTATAAATATATATTGTATATTATGTATATATGTATGTAATAATATATATAAATTTACGGGGTAATTGGCGCAAAAGGACCTTAAAGTTTGAGGTTATTGTGCAAAAGAACCCTATCGTTTTCACTTTGGCAAATTAGACCTCAATCTATCACTGTTCATGCAGAAAATGACCCTATCATTTTTGTCTTCGCAAATTAGACCCTAACCTATCATTACTCATGGGGCAAAGGACCCTCTGTCTCTTTCGGTCGAAACTCTCGTTAACTCGTGCATGTTCTTCTACACACAGTAGCTTGACAATGATATTTATATTTTTTAAAAATTACAATATATTTTTTTTCTACCTCTTATAATAGCATATCTGATTATTATTGTTATTATTTATTATTATAATTATTATATTTTAATATATTAAAACTCAGTGCTGATTTACCATTAGATATTTAGTCGTATTAGGAAATGATATGACTTGTCAAATAGTGCATATTTAACATACCACATAAACATATGGCGGCATATTTGAGGTTTATCTATGTTAATTTTTATAAATCATGGGGTTCAAATATGAAAATGATATGCTGCTGATGTTTATGTGGTGTGTTAGATATATACTATTTGATACGCCATATCATCTCCTAATACGGCTAAATATCTAACGGTAAATCAGTACTGAGTTTTAATATATCAAAAGATGATAATGATAATAATAAGTAACAACAATAATAATTAGATATGTTATTATAAGATGCGGAAAAAACATATTGTAATTTTTAAAAGATATAAATATCATTATCAAGCTACTAGATGTGGAAGAATATGCACGAGTTAATGGAAGAGTTTCGACTGAAAGAGACATAGGGTCATTTGCCGCATGAATAGTGATAGCTTAGGGTCTAATTTGCCAAGACAAAAACGATAGGGTCCTTTTCCGCATGAACAGTGATAAGTTGAGGTCTAATTTGCCAAAGTGAAAACGATCGGGTCCTTTTGCACAATAACCTCAAACGTTAAGGTCCTTTTGCGCCAATTACCCTAAATTTACACCCATGTAAGTATTTATATATAGATAGATATATATATATATATATAAATATGTGAAATAGACTGTTATATAATTTACATATATTATATATATAAATATATATTATACATATATATTACATATCTTATATATGTATATGTATGTATGTAATAATATATATAAATAATTACGTACATGTAAATATATAATTAAGTATATATAATAAGTTGTTATATATTTTACATAATATATATTTACACATATATTATGTAAATATATATTATAAATATATATTACATATATTATATATGTATTTATGTAATAATGTATATAAATTTACGTTTACGTAAGTGCGTATATATATAAATATGTAAAATATACTGTTATATAATTTACTTATATTTATATATATATATATGTATGTAATAATATGTATAAATTTACGTACATGTAAGTATTTATATATAAATATGTATATATATAACTTAGTTAGATGGAGTGGCACACGTAGGAACAATTACAGCAGGAGTTATGTTGTTGTGACCTTGCTTTAGCTCATACAAGTTACAATGTTTATTCGGTTCAACTTCTCTAGTAACGTTACTTCTCTTGTTCTCACACTAATCAATTGTTTGCAAATTTGAAATATAATAAGGAAACGAAAGCAAAATAAAGCAAATGAGATTGACCAAGCTAAAAGGAATCTGACCACGCAAACATGTCAAGGACAGCAATAAGATTACACCGGAAAACATTTTGTCAGCCTACAGTACAAGAAAACAATAAGGCAATGTAGCGAAGCAAAGTCATTAGGGGGAGATGCCGTGAAAGAAGGTCTAAAAAACTATATACAAGTGCTACCGGGTCAGTTGAGGGACACCGTTAAAAGGCTCCTACTTCGGCGTTACTGACTGAAGCCAGGCTCTCCGTAGACTCGCACACATGACGAAGGCAGCCTCCGAATCCACTGCACCAATCTCGGCAAGTGTTGGCATGCATTCCGAGATGTGGATGGTCGGGACTGTATTAGCTGGGGGGTGGATGAGTGTGCACCTAGCTTGCAAATATTGTTCAGGTCACGCTCAAGGGCAGAGTTGAGTGACTGTCGGGTCTTCTTACCACCGCCACCAGATCCTGGGGTGGCAGAGCGTTTCCCACTACCCCCCACCTGAAGAAGCTCCAGGAACAATGTTCTTGAACTTGAAGCCAAGCTTGCCCTGGCTGTCGAAAGAGCCGCGACTCTCAACCTGTCTACCTAGAGTGAGATCGACAACTGGGCCACATTCCATTGGTGGTGCTCCATAACTGACATAATCACCTGTCGCAATTTTTGCCAGATCAAGATGTCCCCAACATCCATTAGTTGACTCAGATTGTACTTTTCGAGCTTAGCTATGTCTTCGTTCTTCTGCAACACGCAACCATGAAGGATAAGTTGCAAACACAAAACACTAAAAATGTCAACTGTTTTCTAGTAGTTGAAACTTTAAACAACAGTTGAGTAGCGGTACACATAGTTAAAAGAACCAGCAACATATACTTTTTGAAGCAATGTTATGAGACAGAACAAAATGCCCAAATTTCTATATTACAGTCTTCAAATTGTTCTGCACATTTTTAAACACTTCTCCTTACCAGAAATTCTGATTCACTTCCAAAAGGTTACATAAGTTCACATTTATCATGGCAATAATGAAAATGCCACTTTAATTAGAGTGTAGTAGAACAACCTAAACAATGGAACAGTAGAAATATTATTCTGGAACAAACTAATACAACAACCTAAGCATTAGAACAATAGAGAAGAAACATGACAAAAAATAACTTGAAACAATATAATAAAGAGCAAGCAAATAATCAATGAAACAACAACTAACTGAGTAGAACCAGTTGATATAGAATTATGAATGAGTAATTGTTAGATAACTGGGCATATGGACTCCGTTGGCAACCAATTAGAATCAGAATTTCACTTGCACATATCAAGAAATCAGCTCCACTTCGATAAAGGTGTTTCTCAAGAGAAATACAAGTCCACGCTAATGTACACCGTAAATTATATCCGTTATGAGAATCTTTTCGTTCTCTACATAACTTGATCTATTCAATCAAGGGGAGGCAATTTTGTCGAACAACAACCCTAAATTTAAAGAAAATAAAATAAAAAGAACAAGAGAAAAAATCTTTACAGTAATAATCTTTCTTGCCTCAACCTATATGCATGCCTCTTTCATAGAATGAGGCTCCACCATAACATATAATGTAATATGAAATCTGATAAGACAAGTATTGAGACAAATTCGGATCAAATACTGAGACAGATCTTGTTATGATCATTCATATCCATCTACCAAAACCTACAACAGATGGTATCTACAAGGTAATTCTCTTCGTAAGATAGGCTTTGACATGTCTATATATGCTCTGTTTAGATAGTTAACTTATTGATCCATCTAACTGAAAATATTTCTCACTACGATGCAATCCAAAGAAGAAACCTCCTCGATGAAAATTACTCAGCAAAATTCTGATTTCAGTTTAATGAAATGCAAGACGAAGTGGCTTTTAGGGTCAATATTGCCATTACTGCTATCTTTGTGGAAGAGAAACTACAACAGTTATTGTAGATCAGAAGGTAATTAATCGTCAACACAATCTATATCAAGAAATATTTATTAACAATTGTTATTTTTTTAAAAAAATCTTAATTTGAATATAAATCAGGTGAGGCAGAGAAGGCTATAGAAAAGGTAGAAGATGTGGCTGAGATGGTTGGAAAGGTGGCGTGTACAGCGGAGAATGCATCAACGAATGTGGCGAGTTGGCTTCCGAATTGCAGTAAACTCAAGGAAGCAACTCTTACAGCCGAGCACATATCAAGTATCGCAGCAAAGGATGCTCAACATATAAGTTTGTATAAAGACAACACAAAATTAGGATTAAGTAATATATTTTTTCCTTCCTTTATGCAGGTGGGAAAGAAAGACAATATGAACCTGAGAAACATAATGAATTCTAAAATGTAAATAACTATTAGGCAGAGATTTTTGTGCTTAATTCAGCATGAAAAATTCCATTTTTCACCTAATTACAAACTGAATAAGGGAAAGATACGTATTTTTAAAGACCAAGCAATGAACTGCAGATACAAGTCTGAAGCATGCCGAACAATCCAAAAAGGAAGACGAAAAGCTAATATCTAATACAGTCTGGAAAGCCATTTCTTTTCATGTTGGAAAAGAAATCAAACAAAGAATGAAAGGAACAACATATTACAATTAGAAGGCAGCAAAAACATTTTTATTTTTCTTGCACTTTTGTGTTATTTATGAAATATCTAAAATAGTCGAAGCTGTTTCTGCAGTTCAAAAACATTACCCAACATACGATAAAGCAAACAACAAATGTAAATAAATTTTAAGACCAGCTACATAAATCCCTTACCCTTGCTATATTCAATCACTGTGAGATCAAGTAAAGATCACTAACTAGTTCCTCTGACCTATTGAACTAAATATACACTCTAAAATAAGTTCATTAATCACATTAGCTACACATAAAAGCCAAAGCCTTTCATCTAGAATTGGCTGCCTGAGAAGTCCAAAATGAACTAGAGCAAACGGAAGTTGAGAAACATAAGCATTTCTTAGTGCCATTCCTTCTTAACATAGCCTAATAATAACTTGATCCCCACAATTCCAATCAACGATGTATAGGGGACCTCCGATACATAATACAAAAATATTCATTGCCACCAACTATGGTAGGCTAGGAAAACTAAGATTACTGAGTTCCTTTGTAACTTGCCCTTCCCCGTGCCGGTATGGTATGCTCGTCATCAACTTCACCTTGAATAGTTGGAGGCCTGTAAAATTTATTTCTTTCTGTTAAATGCATTCCATTAAGCCAGTCCAATGTTACAAAAAGAAACTGATATGCATGGAAAGAATATCATGTAAACGCTACATTAAGAAGCAATTCTGATCTCCGTCTCATATATACGTTACAACAGAAAACTCAAAGCAGCAAACTACTTGATTGATCCATAAGAGGTTAATTTCATATTAACAGATTGTCATTTTAGTTTACGGCAAGAAAACAGCTGCAGTGAAATAGAACCTTCCCGTGGGGTCTGTTTGAAATTCTAAAAAAACAGATTTATTTCTTTGAATGTGTATAACCAAAGGCAGTATTCATGCGACAATCATTCCGACATAGCAACTGCCCAACCAACCAACTGCCTACTTAGCTTCATCACTCGCATTCCATCATAGTGCGCGCGCACACATTTATATTCCATTATAGATCATAATATACCAAGCTATAATTTGGTTCTTAATGTTAAATGCTAAGGCACTTTCAAATGAATCAAAAGCTGGCCAAAAGGCGAACTGTCCCAGGAATCAACGCAATCCTCAGTCGCTTACCCTGGAAAAAAATGACAAAGAAAATTGGCCATGCACATCATTTAATTAAAAAAGAAAAAAAGGCAACCATAAAGAATAGCTTGATTATCCAAAATGCAAAATAAGATATTTTAAGCTCATTAATCAGCACCTGAGATACCACAAGAGATAGGAAATGAAGATGGATATAGCAGTCCTGACCCCAAAAATAAAAAAAAAAAAGTGTCAATTTTGCAATTTTCTGTCTAGTTGATGGGAGATAAATTTTGGTTTTTTACTTGGAGAAAGTTCTTTGTACCAATAAACTAATTGATGTAATTCGTAAAATTCAGTGAGCAACATGTGCATTCAAAAAGTGACTTCCATTATTTTCAAATAATTTAGCTTATTGCTTTTCATTCTTTTTTTCTTTCGAGTTCTTAAAACTATGTCCATCAATATCAGAATGTCTTTATATGTAAATGGTCTTCCAAGATTTTATAAGTTCTCATCAAACCAACAAGATAAGTAGTACCTTAAATTTCACGTTGTCAAAAGAGCCTTGCTTGAGGTGAGACATTAACACATAAAGCGTGGAAAGTTGGTTCTTTTGACAAGTGGAATACACTGGGCCAAGCAATTGGGAAGAGACTGATAGTAATGATAATTTAAAACATCAAGGAAAAATGCAAGAATGACAAAAAATAAATAATGATATTCAAAGAATGTCAATTTTCTTCAAGAACTGCACAAATAGCACCATCTTGGAATAACTAGACAAACAGAATCATTTCCTTCCTTCTCCACACCCTCCCCCCCAACACCGTGCACTTGAAAACCTTTGTTATCCATTACCATTCTGTAAAATCCAATTATATCCAGTAAATTAACTGTACTAGGATAGCAAACATATTGAGTTATTGATATTAGCTGGATATCTATCAATAACCATAAATATAATCTCGAAGGACAAGGAAATGTTATAAGCAGACATCCATTCAGTAAAACAAGGCTAAGATTTTACGTGTAAATCACATAATAATGCATCATTGAATTGAATTACCTTGGGATGGACTTTTAGTTGTTACTGCTGCTGCTCCCCCCCCCCCAGGGGTCGTCTACCGTCCGCAGTTGGTGAAACTAATGATTCAACATAAACGCTAGCCAGAACACAAGAATCAACGTTATCTATTACAGGATACCTCAAAATTTTGTCTTTGGGATTGTAAGCTGCAAACAAGGTTCCATGTAATAGTAGAATTTCCTCATTATTTAGCACGTACAACGGCATCTTGCGCATGAAATTAAATGGATAAAAAATGCAAGGAATGCTGACCACTTTGGTCCATGACCGTTTCAGCCCATTCTCCTTCAAAACCCACAAATCATGGTGTCTCCAACGGCTTCCCTAAATATAAGAGAACCCCTTTCCCAAATATAAGGGAAATTATTGTTGCTATCCGTCCGCCTTTTCAAGCAAAAAAGGGGAGAGACTCCCCCTTCACTGCCATTTCCGACAGTGTATTCACTGCCGGAAATGGCAGGGGGGCTCCGCCCCTTTTCCTGGCTGAAAAGGCCAATCGGGTAGGCCCCCTTTAGGTTTTTTTTTTGGGCTTTTCCCTTTTTGTTTTTATTTTTGAATTCTTTTTTTTTTTAATTTAAAAAATAAGGATATAAAGGTAATTTTATCTAATACTTAATGGAATTTTGAATGAATTCCGTTAGTAGAGGCCTGTGACGTGTATTTATGCAAGATTGAGGACCCAACGCACTAAAAAAAAGTTAAGGACCTAAGCGATTTTAAGTGTAAAGGTTAGGGACCTTTTGTGAAATTTACCCATAAATCACCAACAATAGAGCAATTCTAAGGGGGACATGAAAATGGTATATTATTAGGTGACATTCTCATGTGGTACACATTTATTGGGTAATTATTACATGGCTACTTTTTCATCATCCAATATAAGTGTGCCACATAAGAATGTCAGTTAATAATGTCCCCCTAGAATTTCTCCCAACAATAACACATAATTTTGTAGAGCTAGTATTTCAATTGACGAGATTTTACCCTTAACAAAAAAATGCCAATTGAACAAACAGGTTTCAAAACATTACAGAAATTATTAACATCCCATAGTATCATTTGCCTGCCAAGATTGATGTCCCTCAAGTTAGCATCACCGACTATGAAGTATCTCTTAAGATTTGAAAAGGTTTCCAGCTTTCTGCAATTCAAAAACACACCCTAACACACGTGTTAAAAAAATAATAAAAATAAAAATAAAAATAAAGAATTTAAAGTCGGCTAGAGAAATCTATTTGCATTACATACCATATGGAGTTCACTGTTAGATCAAGACATAATCCGAGTTCCGTAAAAATCGAGCATATCCAAAGGGGTATTAAAAAAATGATTAAATCACATTAATAAATTATTATATTATAACTTGATAACTACATAATAGGGAATAAGTGCATTAATCACAATACTTATACACAAAGGCCAAAGCCATTCATCTACAACTGCATGCCTTGATGTCCAAGATGGACAAAAGCAAAAGAAATTCGAGAAAATAAGCAGTTCTCAATGCCATTCTTACTGGACATAGCCTAATAACTCGAGAAAATAAGCATTTCTCAACTGCATGCCTTGATGTCCAAGATGGACAAAAGCAAAAGAAATTCGAGAAAATAAGCAGTTCTCAATGCCATTCTTACTGGATATAGCCTAATAACTCGAGAAAATAAGCATTTCTCAACTGCATGCCTTGATGTCCAAGATGGACAAAAGCAAAAGAAATTCGAGAAAATAAGCAGTTCTCAATGCCATTCTTACTGGATATAGCCTAATAACTCGAGAAAATAAGCATTTCTCAACTGCATGCCTTGATGTCCAAGATGGACAAAAGCAAAAGAAATTCGAGAAAATAAGCAGTTCTCAATGCCATTCTTACTGGATATAGCCTAATAACTCGAGAAAATAAGCATTTCTCAACTGCATGCCTTGATGTCCAAGATGGACAAAAGCAAAAGAAATTCGAGAAAATAAGCAGTTCTCAATGCCATTCTTACTGGATATAGCCTAATAACTCGAGAAAATAAGCATTTCTCAACTGCATGCCTTGATGTCCAAGATGGACAAAAGCAAAAGAAATTCGAGAAAATAAGCAGTTCTCAATGCCATTCTTACTGGATATAGCCTAATAACTCGAGAAAATAAGCATTTCTCAACTGCATGCCTTGATGTCCAAGATGGACAAAAGCAAAAGAAATTCGAGAAAATAAGCAGTTCTCAATGCCATTCTTACTGGATATAGCCTAATAACTCGAGAAAATAAGCATTTCTCAACTGCATGCCTTGATGTCCAAGATGGACAAAAGCAAAAGAAATTCGAGAAAATAAGCAGTTCTCAATGTCATTCTTACTGGACATAGCCTAATAACTCGAGAAAATAAGCATTTCTCAAGGCCATCCTTATTGAACATAGCCTAGTAACTTGGTCCTGATAGTTCTAATCGGTAATCAACTATATATTGTGGCAATCCAATATATAAAACAAATATATGCTGCCACGCACTATAATAGGCTAGAAGACAAAAATTAGAATAACTGTAAGGCTACTAAATTCCACAATAACTTGCCGCTGTTTCCTCCATGCTGATGCTGGTGACAGATGCCCATCGTCATCCGGAATAGTTAAAGGCCTGTGACATATATATTTCATTAAGCGATTCCAATCTTTCAAAAATAAACTGATGTTTCAGGAAGAATACCATGCAAAAACTACTATAAAGAATCAATTCATGATCGGGGGGGGGGGGGGGGGGGGG
>CAVNYN010273951.1:0-13984 GCA_963692815.1 Nyctanthes arbor-tristis
GTCCTTTTGCCCGGTATGGTCCTCAAGGATTCCGACACCATTGTTTCTCAAGGCAAGATGTTCACTCTGGGATTCTTCAGCCCCAACGGAACCACCAGACGCTACTTGGGCATATGGTATTATTTCTCCAACGTCTCCGTCGTGTGGGTTGCCAATCGAGATCGACCACTCTATGACACTTCGGGTACCATAAGGATATCCTCGGACGGCAACATTGTATTATTGGACGGGAAAAATGAGACGATTTGGTCCACAAATACCACAACTACAACAAGAAATTCCTTTGCTCAGATTACAGATTATGGAAACTTTATTGTCCATGATCAGCCGCGTAATGTTTCGTTATGGGAAAGTCACCAGCACCCGACAAACTCTCTTCTGCCTACCATGAGATTGACTCACAACACAAAGACAGGAGAGAAAGTGATACTAAATTCTTGGAGAACTCCTCAGGACCCAGATTATGGAAATTACAGCGTTGGGCTTCATGTTTCTGTAGGCATTCCACAACTTTTCGCCTGGGATCAATCAGGACGTCCCTATTGGAGGAGCGGCCCCTGGAACGGTAGGACCTTCACCGGAGTAGCCCTTATGTACTCGGTGTACGTTGATGGATACAATATCATCAGCGAAGATGGAACATACTCTTATATACTGAGCACTCGTCAGCATTCAGTAGAGAAATTAGGTTCTGTAAAGCCCGAAGGGATTGTAATGGAGGAAAGATGGAACAACCAGACGGGAACTTGGGATCCATGGGACAAGCGTCCGGAAGTCCAGTGTGATGTATATAACACCTGCGGCCCATTCGGTTTCTGCAATCAAAATAATTCCCCCATATGTGTATGCTTAAGAGGGTATGAACCAAAAAATAGGCGAGAATGGGAAGCAGGGAAATGGAGCAGTGGGTGCGTGAGGAAGGCCGCCTTACTTTGCGAAAGAAGTGATAATGCCACTGATAAAAACAGAGGCGATGTGTTCTCCAAGCTATCAAACCTAAAAGTGCCCGACTTGATTCAGTGGTCACCTGGTAATGAAGATGAATGCAGAAATCTCTGCTTAAGAAATTGTTCTTGCATCGCCTATTCTTATGAAGCCTTTATAGGTTGTATGTACTGGAGTGAGCAATTAATTGACATTCGACAATTCCAGTATGATACTGGTTTAGACATCTACGTTCGTGTGCCGTACTCGGAGCGAGGTATTTTCTTCAAACTCTGTTCGTCCATTCTCCAGTATGTTCGTTGGTTTATTTGTTTGTTTATTGCTGTTTTACAATGTTAGATAAGGAGAAAGATAAAGAAGTGATCATCATAGTTTCTGTGATAATAAGTTTGGTGGCTGTATCCATTTGCTTATTTTTCTCTTGGGGGTGGATGATTAAGCGAAAAGGCAAAAACTCAACTGTACAGCAAGAAACAGGGGAACCCAACTCTTCAGATTCAACCCCAATAATGCTCAGAAATCCCGAAGACAAAGTGGACATCGAGGAGTTACCATTGTACAGTCTTCAGACGATTCTGAAAGCAACGAATAATTTTCACAAAGTGAATAAGCTTGGTGAGGGTGGTTTTGGTCCTGTCTTTAAGGTATCTTTTTGTGCTTATAAATCTGAGTCGTATAGCTTTGTAGAAGATTGGTACAAATGAGTTGAAATGGGTGGTGTCTTTATACAGGGGAAGTTGGCTAACAAAAAAGAAATTGCGGTAAAGAGGCTTTCGACAACATCAGGACAAGGAATGGAACAATTTAGGAATGAAGTTTTGGTGATCTCTAAGCTCCAACATCGAAACCTAGTTCGACTGTTGGGATATTGTGTAGAGGAAGATGAAAAGATGTTGATATATGAGTATCTTCAAAACAGAAGCTTAGATGCATTTCTTTTCGGTTAGTTTAATATTGCTTACGTTTGATTCTGTGTGTTAAAAGATCCATGTCGATGTAAGAATATGTTCAGACCTTCTTATGCCAATCTCATGCATATAGATCAATCACAAATAGCTCTCGATTGGAAGAAACGGTTCAACATAATTGAAGGAATTGGCAGGGGACTACTGTATTTACACAGGGATTCCAGGTTGAGGATAATCCACAGAGATTTGAAGCCAAGTAACATATTGCTGGACGAGGAGTGGAACCCGAAGATTTCGGACTTTGGAATGGCACGAATATTTGGAGGCGATCAAGTTCAAGCCAACACTAGAAGAGTCGTAGGAACATAGTAAGCAGCATCCATCAACTAGCTCCATTTATGTCATCGTAATCTTGATACTTCTACCCCATTATTTGATTGCAATGTCATGATGCAGTGGATACATGGCACCAGAATATGGATTAAGCGGCAGATTTTCCGAAAAGTCTGATATTTTCAGTTTCGGAATTTTGGTTCTGGAAATCATTAGTGGGAAAAAGAACATGAGCTTCTACAACGAAGAACTTTCTCTGAGTCTTTCTGGATATGTAAGACCTAATAAACTCTCTCATTTTCAGCCGGGTAAAAAACTCTATAAATGTCTAACCTAGCCGTTCTACTTATACTTTCAGGTATGGAGGTTATGGAACGAAGACAAGACGGCAGAACTCATAGACAAGAGATTGTCGAATCCAAGTCTCAATGCAGAGATAACGAGATGTTTACAAATCGGATTGTTGTGCGTCCAAGAATCCCCTGTAAATCGGCCAACCATATCGACTGTGCTTTCTATGCTCAGTAGTGAAATAGTTGATCTGCCACTGCCAAAGGAACCATTATTTACAGATATGTGGAATCGGGCTCATTTAGGATCTTCTTCAAGCCAAACAGGGTCAGAAAACAAAATCTCTATCACAATTCTTGATGGCAGATGACATGATAAGACGTCAAAATTAAAATTAATGCTAACTATGGTCCATTAAGTAGTTGTTTATGTTAATAGATTTTTTGAATTCAATTGTTTATATCGTTGAATGACGCTGAGACTCAAACAACATGTCCACTATTCCGTAAGAAGACCGCTAAGATTTTTCATAACCTTTAGTTTTGATAATCAGTCAATGGCGTGGGTATATATGTGTGTATAAAGAAGACAATAGAAATTTAAAGCGTGGTGTGATTGACCAATAAGTGTGGTCCAATCCACTTAAAATTAAAAGCGTCTAAGATGTCAACAATCAACATACAAAAATGTAATAAAAATTAGAGATGAAAAATGATTAAAATTTTATACGATAATGTAAATACAAGTAGTTGTTAATTTCAGAATTTCAGCAGAGAATAGATTTTGTTGTATATCGGGTCGTGATCTAAAAGTATATCTCATAGTTTAACATTTCCTCGCTTCCAAAAAAAAAAAAAATTTCCTGTATCAAGCTTTTCTTGGAGTCCATACATCCAAAGGGTCTTTCTATAGTAACATATCTGGTTCCAACTTGGAACCAGATCTGCCCACGTGGCCCTGAGTCAGCGACGCGTGGAGAGTTGAATGGGCCCTACCTCCAAATAAAACAAACCCCAAATCCCCCTTCAAAAATTGGGTTAGTTTCCCAACCTCCACCCCCACATCTCTCTCTCTCTCTCTCTCTCTCTCTCTCTCTCTCTCTAGTTGGGCGCTGCTTCTGGTTCCTGATGGATGAGAATTAATTTTGTAAGGTTTTTAATTTATAGGTAACCTAGGGTGCTTTGATTCGTGATTCGCTAATTTATTTATTTTTTAATTCTTATATAAATATACACAAATACACTTCATTGGGATTCTTGCATCCGTTGGCTCAATACAATTGGGGTGTGTTTAATTACAATATAGAATTTACTTAGAAAGTGAATATTTTCCTGTTATTTGAATTATCGGTAATTGAATTTCATAAAAAATAAATTATAATGTCACGAAAAAATATATGAATTACCTAGAAAACTAAACACCTAAACCCTTGTAATAAAATATTTTCTTTAACCTGCACCCTCTAATAAAATATTTTCTTTATTTTCAAAGAAATGCACGTAGTCATGTGACTAAAAGGTGAAAAATATTTTCACTGAAAAAAATGTTAATCACACACCACAAATACAAATCTGCATGGATCACGACATTTTATGTTCTTTTTAAATTCTAATAATTATTATTAATCTAATCTAATGACCAAAATTTATTCAAATATAATTAGGTAAACTCATTATTTAAAATTACTTCCCCCCCACTAGTTAACGCACATGCAATGTACGTATTACGTTTCATCTTTAGTTCAAATCCGAGTGGATTTTCCTATAGTTTAGGTAGATAACAAAATATAATAAAGAATAAATGTCAAAGAAATATTTTGGTTTCTTCTACTTTTGTTTTACTGTGCTTTTTTCCCCTATTGATTGTGAAGGTTTTGAACAATAGTTAAACGGAATAAAGATTGGTAAATTGATACTTAATATGAAGTTGCAATCCTTTAACAGGAAATTCTTCACCAAGATCATGACTTAGTGATGCTTCCTTTGCCACTTCGTTTTTGGAAAATGTGGCCATGATAATCTTCCACTTCATAAACATTAATTAAGTTTGAGCAAAGAATGACAAGAAATGTTGAATACTAATTCATCCCTATAGAACACAATATTGAAATTAATACATCTGTACACATTTTCTATGAATGAACAAAATTCCAATGCCTTCGCATAAATGAAAAATTACCACAAATGCGTATCTTACCAAATTGAATACAATGAAAGGTACATACCAAAGCATCAAGAAATGCATATTTCATGAAATCAATTTAATCAAAAATACCACACGGAATCAAACATTCTACTTGACGAACAATATTTTGAAACTACACAATCTAAACTTAGACAATATGCATGTTAAGTACATACCAAGACTCTGCAAAAATACACATCAGCCATATAAAATAAGTCACATATAATCATTCCCCCACACCTAAATTCTACATTGTCCAAATGTAGATCAAAAAGAACAAAAATAGGGATAGATGGTTTTAGGACTCCCTAGGGGTATGGTTGATGGTGAGTTTAGATTGTGATCTGATAGGGCGGATTAAGTAGGGGAAAAGCCTGTCAAAATAAAAAAAAAAAAAAAAGACAACCATGATTCGTAGCAATTAAATTTAATTATAAACAAAATAAAGGAAACGTGTCCTAATTTCTAATGCAAGTCCTAGAATCTACATGCAATGCAATAAAATAAAACAATGGGTTACCTCCCATTCAATGATTTATTTATAATCTAGAGCTTGACTATAAGAAATAATTTTTAGGAAAATCTAAATAGAGATTTTGATACTCTGCCTAGCTTGCTAAGATTGACTTTCTGCTCGTTTTCAGGCTTTCACCAAAAATTTACTTTGTTCTTTTCATATAAATATGGACTGACATCTCCGTTGATCTCAAATTGTACTATGAAAACTTCAACCTCCTCATCAGGTCGGATCACAAAATCAATTTTCAAACACTTGAAATCAGAGGACTGCTTGACAATTGCTTCATCATCAAAAGTGATTTTTGGAGCTTGCTCTTCTAAGACCACTTTCTCATCCTTTTCATGTTCTTCTTCTGTAATGAAGGTTCTAGCGCTTTCTCTTCATGGAGAGTATTAGAATGGTTGATAACTTGAGAGATTCCATCTTGTTGTCCTTTATCATTCTCCAAAAATTTACCTACTTGTGCCCTTGTGGATCTAAATGTACATATGGACAATCCTTTAATTCATGATATTCACCACAAAATTCACACATTAGATGGTCTAGGGGTGCTAGACATGCAACGAGACAATCACTTAGTGCATGATTTGCACGGCAATAATCACACACTAAATCAATTTCTATTATTTGACTCTCAAGTTTCTTCTCATGTTCCTTCAATTCTGCCACTAAGCCATTCATCCATTTTCCATACACTTTAGTTGTTGTCGTAAACCGATTAGCAGTTGAGCACCAATCATAACCATCTCCATCCTAAAAAGAATAAGGCAAACAAATCAAATAGAAAAATAAAATTCAAAGTAAAGCTCGAACTAATTGGTATTGGTATCAATCTCAATCCCCGGCAATGGTGCCGAAAACTTGTTCGGTAAAATATGTGCATGAAATCCGTAAGTGTACAGGTCAAACAAGTAATATAGTAGACAATGAGTCCGAGTTATCGTTCCCACGAGGATTGGATTGAGTACGGAAATTATTAATTCCAACTTTATTTGAACAATCTAATAATTTTGGTTAAGACAAGGAAATAAAATAAACAAGTAAATAAAACTAAGCAAATAAAATATATACAATACTTTTGAGGGAATAATATTATGGATATGTGTCAGGACTAACAAATTCACCATAATTAGACCATTTAATCTTGTGACAATTAATCTATATTAACGATCGAATCCTACGAAATTAATCAACTACCCCTCTCGAAGCTGTTAATCCTACTTAATTAGGCCTCGTTACCTATCTCTAAGTGAGCGCGTTAACAACCCTCTTAAATGCATTAATCAAGAGGAAATTTATGTAAGCCTACGCGAAGTTCACCCTACAATGACCACCCTAAGCACATGCAAATCTCTTTGTCTTGTCTAAATTAATGATCCTTATCGCATAAGCTAACTTAAATATTCCTCTCTTGAGTTCAACAAAAGTCCATAGATTCATTCATCCATTGGCCACAAAGATGAAGACAAAACATTACACTAATAAGAATTTAACATAAGAATTAATTGCATAAATTAAGCATGAAAAACATGATTATGGTCCTAACTAGGCTACATCGTTCGTCGTAACTTAAAATCAACTACACATCATGAACGAAAAACACAAATAAAATAAAGTGCATAACCCGGGTAATTGGATCTTGAATAAGACAAAGAACTCTTACACCAAGCTTCTCCTTCTTGAATCTCAAACTTGGTCCCCAAACCTCTGGAAGCTTTGTGTTTTTCTCCCTATTTTCTATGGTGTTTTTGTGTATTCTGCAACTCTCATATTTTTTTTCCTCCTAGGCTTGGCCTCTTTATATAAGGTCCAAGAAAGCCTAAGAAAAGAAATAAAATTCGTGCACCGAGTTTTCCATAGAAAGAATTCTAGTTAAAATAGGAAAATCTTGAAATTTCGCGAAAATCGCCCCATGCAGGGGCATGAGGGTTCCATGCGGTCGCATGGGTCTTCCGTCGTCTCTGCATATGGCCTCACATGCTGCCGCACAAAGGCCGCATGAGTCTTCTGCCTCTTTTTGGCTTGCACACGAGCCATGCGGCCGCATGCCATGTGGCTGCTTCAAATTTTGCCCTCTAACTATCAATCTTGTTCGTTTTGACCCTTAAACTTCGTAATTCATGCTAAATTGATCCAAACTCACCCAAACTCATGCATCTTTACTTCCTTTTAGATTTTAACCTACAATTCACCAAACTAAACATAAATACGAACTTTAAACATAATATCACATAATTAACAACACATTTAGGGGATTTAAGCATCACAAATAACAACCTATCACTAATTCATCCATATAGAACACATTATTGAAATTAATACATCTGTACAGACTTTCTATGAATGAACAAAATTCCACTGCCTTTGCACAAATCAGAATTACTTGGTTTACACTTCCAGTAATAGACAAATTTGAAACTCGATCATTACATATAATATAAGCTAAAAGTAGTATATTCCAAACCAAACAAGTTGTTGAAAGTTCACATCAACTTAAAATTGGGAAGTAAGTCGTGAGTTCCAACAAATAGGCTAAAAGATATAAGTAAATAAACATGGAATTAGACTTTAGAATGTAATAAAATGCTATAAGAAATTTATTATAAAGGAACAATGAATAATCAAAACCATCTTATTTCATTGTGAAGGACTGTTTTGTTAGTCTCTTCCTAAATGTAATAAAAAGTAGCAGATGAGTACCTAATAAGGAAAACTTTATTGACATTCTTGAGTTACTCTATTAGTATAAAATATAAAATGGAGGAAAGTTGAAAGCATGATCAGATGCACTAGAGAACCACAAAATAAATGAGTGACCAATCATACTAATGAAAAATATGCAAAATTATTACTCTCAACCTTCAAAATGCTGCCTCATGCGCAGGAAAAATTCTTGGTTTTTTTTTTCTTCCATAAGAGACTTGACAAGGTCAGAATTTATATAAATATAAGTGGTGGCAACTCAAGACTTTGCATGCTTTTATTTCATGTCAAACTAAAAATGTTTGAGCTTGTAGAGAGGGGTTATGTTTATTTAATTATATGTAGTCTTGCAACAGTTCTAGTGAGTAATAGAAGTCATACTAGCATAATAATGAAACAAACGAACAATCACTGGTACTTTAGCTTTCAACGCTTGCTCATAAGGCTTTCTGTTGTCTCATATTTCAAGTGCAGCAAGCTTGTCAATATGTTTCTCAACCAAATCAGCAAACCTTTAGTATATGTTGTCCGTAATTTTTCCTAAACCATCATCCAAGCAAAAAATATGATCGAGTATTATTTTATTCAAAAATGTTTTCTCTTGAGACATCATAGCAAGCCACAAGTACAACTGGTTGTAAAAGAAAAACAAGGGAGAATAATAAATATGAACTGCACAAGCTTATAACCCACATTGCTGTTTATTAACAAATACATATTCCATAAAATCAATTTAATTGAAAACATGACATGGAGTCAAATCAGAAGTAATTGCTTTAGATACTAATTTGAAACTTGATAATTACATAATATATAAGTTAAAATGAGCATATTTTGAACAAAATCATCAACCCAAAGCATCAACTTAAAATTGGAAATTAAACCAGCAATTCATCACAAAGGCCATATGGATCCCACCAAATTGAATACAAAGTAACTGTGAATTTTATCCACCCAGCCTACATTTTTGGATATTAATTAACATTCAGGAAGTTCCAACATTCATATGGACAGTTATACCATTTCCAAACACAGGAACAACTACCAGTCTAGACATCTCATCTAAAAACTAAAGCTTTTACTGAGGGGGCATATTCATTTGATTACTCTCAACTTTCAACATGCTGCCTCATGTGCAGGAAGAATTCTTCCATGTTTTTCCTCCCATGAGAGACTTGACAAGGTAAGAATTTATATAAATATAAGTGGTGGCAACTAGATCGGAAGAGCGTCGTGGTAGGGAAAGAGTGTAGGCAAACTAAAAATTTGGTTGTGTGTCGAATGCGCCAAAATAATATATACCTTACTTAACTAAAACTTAAAACAACTTGTAGAAGCGGAGAGTAAAGGTCAAACCCACAGAGAACTTTGGATAAATCAAAGTGCTTTATGTCAACTAGTAAGAAGGGGGGTTTTGTGAAATAATTAATTAAAAGCTAAAGAAAATAATAAAAGAAATTAAAACACAAGTAGAAGTAAAAACATGAATGTTAACTTCAGTTGTGTATTTCATATACAAGATAGTAATCAATGTTAGCATTGTTCCTACTTTCTTGCAAGACTCTCAACTCTAGGTAACAAAATGCTCTGCTACCTGGATTTTCCCTTAATTATATCTATTCAAATTAAACTCTTCAATTAGACCTAATCATTTGGACAACCTAGAATAAGCTCCCTGGATTTAGAACAATGATTGCATGAAGAATTAGGAAAATAAGTTGATCTAAGCAATAAATTCACATGATCAATCTATTTAACTTAGGTTATGTTTTCCCTAATGATTAACAATCATTAGTCGCTACTTGAGAGTTAGGAGAAACAACAATTAAGGATTGAATTCCCTAATTTAGCAATAGAACATTAATCACTCAACTTAGTAAGCTTAAACTAGGTCAAACAATCAATATTCATAATCATATAAAAATAGAATAACACAAGAAATTCCACAAGAGAGCAAGAAACAATGTTACTAATATTGATTAATTAAGAAACAGAAGTAGCGACAACATCCCTTTGAACCGAAGGAAGGGAGAAATTAGCCTTCTCCGGTCTTGTCTTTGATGCAAAAATAAAGAATAATATAAAGTGTGTGGATGTGTCATTATTCTTAAGACTTTAAAAACCCTAGAGAATGCACAAAAATCGTGTAAAAGAAATACAATAAAAAGAATCCTAAACGAACAAGGAAACCAAAAAAAAAGGAAAATTCGCGAAGCTACTGTACAGCCGCATGGGCCAATTTGCCTAAAAATTTTGCAGCGGTGCGGACGCATAGGGTAGGCAATGCGCCCGCCCCCTGCCTTCTGCCCGAATTGGACGTTTTCCACTTTTCTTTTCGTTTCTTTTGGCCCTTCTGGCTTTCTTGCTTTACATCTTAGCCTCTCAAACTCTAAAATCCTTGCAAAGGACGCCCAAACTTGATTCTTTTTAATTATTTCCTTGATCCTATAACGAATGAAAAAACTAAACATAAATAATAATTTTAACACAATAAAACATATAATAAACTACTAGTATGGAGAATTTAAACACCCTAATAAAATATCTATCAAATTCCCCTACACTTAAACCGTTGTTCGTCCTTGGACAACAAACAAAACACAAAAACACAAAAACACAAAACACTAACATAACTATGCGACTCTCTTGGTCACACACAAGGAAAACAACTTCACATTAAGCTCATAGAAAATCAAGGTAGCTTGCCTAATAAAAAGTATCTAAAGCAATGTAAGAGATTTGATAACTTTTTTTTTTCCACAAATAAAACTAACCCTTCGAAACTCATAAAATGTCATGAATAAGGATACTCAAGCAATCTTTAGAATCATGAAACACAACTTTCACCTGGAATAGCATAAACCGAAAAGGCCAACCCTCACAGATAAGTTCACTCTTCGCTCAAGTATTTAATGGTTAAGTGTTTACGCTCAAAATTCTATCCAAAAGGAGAGTTATACCGTAGGCTTGCAAGATTTCTTATTCTCCACCACTTAGGTGCACATGCATAACACAAATCAAAAGGTCTTTAAGGGTTGTAATGAGGCTAAGGGTTAAGATGGGAAAAATTTGGAAAGTGAGGCTAATAAACCATTGGAACTAGTAGAACACCAAATTTATAACATTTACGCACAATGAAACCACTACTTCCTTTATTTGCTAGCATCACATATGCCATAAGAACATATCCCAACCTTCATAAATAATTCAAGCCCTTATTTCAAAACGAAATAACCTTTTATTTCAACTTTTTTTTTTCTTTCACAAAATTTTCTATTTTTTCATTTTTTTTCTTTTTTCTTCGTTGTTAATGCTTTTTTCCACTATTGCACTTTCTCTCTTTTCCCAAATTTTCCTTTGCACGAATTTCTTTTCTTTTTCCATCATTACCTTTTCAGTTAATTTGTCTTTTTTCCTTTCGTTTTTTTTTTCATTCCTTCATGCCTTTTTCCTTCTTTGCCTCTTTTTTTCTCTTTTCTTCTTTCTCTCAATTCATCAACTCTTTCTCCTTTTTTTCATAACAAACCACACAAAGCCTATTATAAAATGACTCATCTTATTTCACCAAAACCTTATCAATAACAGCTATTCCTCCCCCACACTTCTTGTTCACCCCACACTTTAAAAGCAATCACCAATCCACTAGTCCACTGGTAAGGTAAGGATATATATTTTTGGCTCAAGACTAGTATTAGAGGGTGCAAAGAAAGAAATAGGCCATAAAGCTCAAAGGGGTTATACAAAAGATAATTACTTGATAAAGTAAGCTTTTTGGCTAAAGTGGCTAAACAAGAAAGAGCACCTTAATCATATTCATGTCATGCATGTAACAATGTAGCCTCAATGAGAAATAAAGCAAGTTTTAGAAAAACAAACCCATGGAAGAATATCACACAAGAACAAAGACAATGAAACTAATAAAGATGTGTCAGTCTAAGGCTCAAAAATCTCACCAGGTTAAATTAGTCAACTTAATCCAGTCACAACCAATTTCACATAAAGCAAATAAAAAGGTGCGAGATCACTTATTCAATCGTGTTATGAATTTCTCCAGGGCAAAAGCACAAACTACTCTTTTTATTTATTTATTCTACTCTTTTTTTTTTTTTTTTTACTCTGGCATTGCTTAAGGTCCTAATTTTAGCTAAGCCACCATTCTTTTAATTTCAGAAATTGGCAAGTTGCCGCCTCATGTCCAACCAAGAAAAAAACAAGATAAAAACACGAAATTGAACAATGAAAATAATAAAAGCACATAAAGCAAGTAATTAAAAACATACGAAACAAGAAGTAATTCTCCCCCACTTAAAGTCTACATTGTCCCCAATGTAGAAACAAACAAAAAGGAGGAAGGAATAAAAGAACCAAAAAAATTTTTTAAAAATAAAAATGGCTCAGTGTGGGCCCACCAACTCAGCAGTGTGCATACACCGGGCGTGCTGGCGAATTTTGCTAGATTTTTTTCGCAAATTTCTTTATTTTTTATTTTTATTTTTATTTTTAAGAAACATACTAGTTACCCCACTTCTTCACCGAGGACCCATACCATTATTTACAAATAATGCACAACTAAAAATTTCAAAAACTTTAATGGAAAGAATACTAAAAACAAAATAAAGATACTCTCTTCTTGGGTTGCCTCTCAAGCAGCGCCTTTGTTTAACGTCATTGCCTCAACTTCTAATTGGTATAGGTCCATTTTAGTAGCATGTTGTTTTCTTTGAACCCTTCATAGTCCGTTCGACTTTCTCAAAGTCTGTTCGATCTTTGGGTCAAAGAACAATAGATTTTAATTAGAAGATCGGGTATTGGTTTATTCAAAATAAAGAAAATAACAAAACTAACTCTAAAAGTAAAACTAATTAACACAAAATACTCAAATTAATCACACCGTTCCCCGGCAACGGCGCCAAAAACTTGGTCGCCTGTCGAATGAGCCAAAATAATAAATACTTTACTCAAGTAAAACTTAAAACAACTTCTAGAAGCGGAGAGTAAGGGTTGAGCTCAAAGAGAACGTTGGATAAATCAAAGTGGTTTGTGTCAACTAGTAGAAGGGGGGGTTTTGTGAAATAATGAATTAAAAACTAAAGAAAATAATAAAAGCAATGAGAACACGAGTAGAAATAAAAATATGAATGTTAACTTTGGTTCTTCGTTTAGTTGTGCACTTCACATAAAAGATAGTAATCAATGGTAGCGTTGTTCCTACTTTCTTGCGAAACTATCAACTCTAGGCAACAAAATGCTCTGCGACCCGATTTTCCCTTAATTATATCTAATCAAATTAAACTCTTCAATTAGACCTAATCATTTGGACTGCCCCGAATAGGCTCCCAGGATTTAGAGCAATGATTGCATGACGAATTAGGAAAATAAGTTGATCTAAGCAATAAATTCACATGATTGATATATTTAACTTAGGTTATGTTTTCCCTAATGATTAACAATCATTAGTCGCTACTTGAGAGTTAGAAGAAACAACAATTAAAGATTGAATTCCCTAATCTAACAATAGAACATTAATCACTCAACGTAGTAAGCCTAAACTAGGGCAAACAATCAATATTTATAATCATAGAAAAATAGAATAACAGAAGCAATTCCACAAGAGAGCAAGAAACAACGTTACTAATATTGATTAATTAAGAAAAAGAAGTAGCGACAACATTCCCTTGAACCGAAGCAAGGGAGAAATTAGCATTCTCCGGTCTTGTCTTTGATGCAAAAAAAAAAAAAAATATATATTATGAAGTTGTGTATGGAGATGTGTCATTATTCTTAAGACTTGACCCCTTTATATAGAGTCTAAAAACCCTAGAGAATGCACAAAAATCGTGTAAAAGAAATACAATAAAAAGAATCCTAAACGAACAAGGAAACAAAAAAAATGGAAAATTTGCGAAGCCACTATGCAGCCATATGGAAGGTGCTGTGCGGCCGTATGGGCCAATCTGCCTAAAAATTCTATGGTGGTGAGGGCGCATAGGGTAGGCAGTGCACCCGCCCCTTGCCTTCTGCCAAAATTGGACGTTTTCCACTTTTCTTTCTGTTTCTTTTGGCCCTTTTGGCTTTCTTGCTTTACATCTTAGTCCCTCAA
>CAVNYN010273953.1:0-15088 GCA_963692815.1 Nyctanthes arbor-tristis
TATATATATATATATATATTATATTACTATAGTCTTGTTAGATAGCGTGCGGTGTCACGATGTGGATAGAGTGGCGCTGCATTTGTGGTGTTCCATACTCTGGTCTTGGATCTCATATAACTTGTATATATATCATTCTACGTCAAATAAAATTACCGTAGTTTTATCAATGGCGTGTGGTGTCTCTGTGCTGTGTGTGCGTGTTGTGTTCCTGTAACAAAAATATAATTTTGTCATGATGTGGATAGTGTGGTGATACATTTGTGGTGTTTCATACGCAGATCTGGGATCCCACATCGCTTGCATAATGCGTGGAGTGTGTGGTGTATATATATCATTCCTCGTTTAACAAAAATTACCATGATTCTGTTAGATGGCGATTGTTGTTGTCTCTGTGCTCTGTGTGTGCGCGTTGTGTTCCTGTAAAAAAAAACATATATATATTAATATAAAGTAAACAACATATAGTAAAAAACCCACACTACTCGCGGTTGGTAAGGGTCCGGCTATGGAGAGGCAACTACCACGTGCCTGCATGTGATTGAGGGTTGGGGGATTGAGCAACCTCAATCCTCAAATCCCCAATCATATGCAGACACATAGCAACTGCATCTCCGTAAGGCCTCATTAGCAAAAACTTTTAGTACTAAATTGATCTAAATCAAAATATTATATAATTTTTTTTATAGAGGAAAATATTATATAAATTAGCATGACCTAATTATACCCATTTAAAATATTTAATAAGTTTGAAATTTTATAATGTTGCGTTTCTCAATAAGAAATAAATATTATTTACATTGTTATCGTTAAAGAAAAAATCATTTTACTTTTGACACTAATTTAGATAAATGATATTGTACGAAATAATTATTAGTTGGACAATGTCTTGTACTTTGAAAATATTTTTTTATTTGAAACCAATAAAGTCAGATAACATGAAAATTATATAAATTAATTAACAATACATAAAAGTAGTATATTTTTTTCTTTTAGGAAAATCAATCATAATAATTATTAATATTCATACCGGGAAAAATTAAGAAAAAATTACAATTATAATTTTCAATTAACTTTAACTTTAACGGTATATATCTTTAATTATATTAGTTGTAAACAATAAATTTCAAGCATATGTAGACTTATCCATCAGTTAGATAATTGGATAGCCAAATTTATCTATATTTTAAGCAATTAAATGATAATAATTATCTATTAGTTATTAAATTGATAATGTAAAAAAATCTTGAAAAACCTAGAATATCACGTGGGTTACCGCATTAGAAAACAAAATATCAAATAAGACACTAATAACAATTTTTTGGCGGAAAAACTGCGATACAAAGGTGCCACGGACTTAATTCCTTATATATATACTTGTTGTTCGGACATGCCTTGCACGTTGTATGTTACAATGATTATATTTTAAATATGTAATTTTTATTAGAATATTTTATTACAAAAGCACTTATTTACACATAATAGTTCTTGTCAATGTTATACTTTTTTTACTTTTATCGTCTCATTTGACCAACAATTTTGTTGCATTGAAACTCCGCGTAAAAGCAAAACATAAATTTGTCTAATGTTTCCATTTTAAATTTTATATGTATTCCCATTACGAATACCATTGCATCACTAATCATTTGGATTGTATCACCAAATAATGTGGCTTGTGTTTTGTTAGCCTACAAAGACATAAAAAGAAATGAGTTAGTATATAAAAGAACTAGTATTTGCACCCGTGCGATGAGTAGATATACCGAAAAAAATTTAAAGAAAAAAGCGACATAATTATGAAAATTATTTACATGTGTTAGGAACTTGAAAGCTATGAATAATTATCGTCTCACTAAATGAGATGTCAAAAAAAATTGATATCGTTGAAAATAGGACAAATATATCACATTACATGTCTAATAATAAACAATGCTATTACTATATATATTTATTCAAAGTAAAATATAGAAATGCATTAAGATCAATCATCATCCACTGAACTTGTTATACAATATTGTTTGTCATTCGTAACATCAGCCGATATTGTGATACCTGATAGAAACAAAATTTCCAATAACCTACTAAGGAATAACCTATAAAAATCCATTAACAATTAAAGCTATACAATTAAGAAACTATTAAAATAAAGATGATGAAATCGGATTGTTAGGGAATTGTATATGTACACAAGAATCCTTTCCAATTAGGTAACCTAAATGACAAGATTGGCAGATCTGGCAGGATATGAACAAAACCGTAAACATCTTTGAAGCGTAGAATTAGAATGGTAATGTGACTCTTAATAATGGAAATTAGATGTGCAATCGGTAATAAAGAACTACAAATATGGAAGGTTGATCTATAAGCGATTGGAAGAGATAAGGAAAAGTCGAAGGATATATGGTTTGCAGCTAAGTCTAACGATACATATGGTTTGAAGAAGAGGAGGTCGACACATATATCAAGGGAAACTTAAAAAAAGAAAAATGTATTTTGAAGGGAAAAATGTAAAACAAATAATAAATAATTAAATAAAGGGAAAAACACAAAACAAATGAATAAATGATTAAATAAATAAAGATTGGTGTAGTTAGTGACGCGCGCGTAATGTCAGTAGGACGTTTAGGCGGGAAAACACTTTTAAGCTACTGTTGATTTAGGAATATATATATATATGTATATATATTACTAAGATAATAATATAGTGATTCAAATATAAACTAAAAATATAAAGTATTAAAATAAAAGTATTACATCTTCATCCATTAAAATTAATTTTTTAACTTGGATGAGACCTTATGCATTCGTGTCGTTTTTAATGGGACTTTTACAAAAGACGAAAAGTTAATTTGATGCTCCAATATTGTTCAAGCGCACTCAATTCTTTTATTAGCATACAATGCTCTTCTTTTTTAGTTGATACGGACAAAGCCATTTCACTAGAAAACGGGTTAAAACTAAGATTGAATTAATTAAAAGAAAAGTATAAGTTGAATTTGTGTTTTAATATTCTTGAATGTATTTGGATCTCGATCATCAATTTATAGTGAGTGAAGTATGCATGAAAAGATGAAATATGAATGTTGATATGGTGGGCAATTACATCACATTAAAATAATTAATTGTAGTATAATCGTATGTATTTATAAACTTTTAATACTATTAAATTAAATTAAATATAATAATTATTTTATGACATTCATTTGTCTTGATGATGGAATTAAATGAAATCAAATATTTATATAATGATTAGTATTTTTTTAAGTTGTAATGATTAATTTTATAACATTCATATATATATTATACATATTGCAATATAAATCAATAGCTGGAATGGAAAACAGCATGGGCTGGCATGGAAAAAATTCAATTACACCAAAGGCATTTATAAAAAAATTCCCTATTTAAATTTTTTTAAAAAATTGGGCCGGCACGGGGCTATATTGGACCCGCCAATGTACAAAATTAGTTTGAATTGAAAGTATAATATATACAATCTTCTTTATTATTGATCTCAATTCGAAAGGCATACGCAACTACACATATATAACATAGTTTTAATATGAAATTAAACAAGAAAAAATGGTCACAATATACATTAACTAAAAACGTTACATGATTATTTGTGCTAAAAAATTTTGTATACAGGGATTATTGCACATTTGTTATTCATAATGAATTAGGGGAAAAAACTTATCATCTAGTGAAAGAAAATAATAGTCATTGAGTTCGTTTTCTACTTGAAATTTTGAAATAAAGTGCTAGATGGATCTCTAGTTTAATTCACCTAGCACTGGTACTACGCGATATAATTTGATTGGATCAGATGACTTTAGTGATACTATACTAAAATATATGATAAAAATTAAGGACAAAATAGAATAAACTATTTATGTAGTAATGTAGTGTATAAATGTAGTGAAATAAAGGTAACGGATAGTATAAGAATTAATGAAAAGAGTAAGGGTAAAGGTAGAAACCGAGTGTTTTACATTTACATTACATTAAAATAATTAATTGTAGTATAACCGTATGTAAGTTATAAACTTTTAATATTAATATTAATAAATTAAATTAAATATAATAATTATTTTATGACATTTATTTGTCTTGATGATGGAATTAAATGAAATCAAATATTCATGTAATTATTAGTATTTTTTTAAAGTTGTAATGATTAATTTTATAACATTCATATATTATACATATTGCAACATAAATCAATATTAAAACAAAAATACAAAACTAAATCAATATCGTACTAATTTTGTTCATAAATTTTACATATTAAAACATAAATCAATATTCAAATACAAATATATATATATATATCTTTCCGTTTCACTAAATTTCAAACATACAAAATTAGCTTGAATTAAAAGTATAATATATACAATCTTCTTTATTATTGATCTCAAGTCGAAAAGGCATACGCATATATAACATAGTTCTAATATGAAATTAAAGAAGAAAAAATGGCCACAATATGCATTAACTAAAAACGTTATATGATTATTTGTGTTAAAAAATTTTGTATACATGGATTCTTGCACATTTGTTATTCATAATGAATTGGGGGAAAAAACTTATCATCTAGTAAAAGAAAAGAATAGCCATTAAGTTCGTTTTCTACTTGAAATTTTGAAATAAAGTGCTAGATCACTTAGCATTGGTATTACACGATATAATTTGATTGGATCATATGACTTTAGTGATGCTATATTAAGGACTTGTTTGAAGCTCTTAATTTTTGCAATTTATAAAGGGAATTTATAATGAGTGGAAATGAGTTATATAGATTTAACTGAAATTTAAAATGTATGGTGATTGTTGAGTAGTTGTCAAGTTATAATAGATAAATTTATAAAGGGAAAAAATAGGTTCAAACAACCCCTAAAATGTATGATAAAGATTAGGGACAAAATAGAATAAACTATTTATGTATTGAATAAATGCGGTGAAATAAAGGTAACGGATAATATAGGAATTAAAAAAAAATAGTAAGGGCAAAGGTGAAATCCAAATGTTTTACATGGATTTCACCTTTTATATAATAGTGATATATATATATAGATTTTTTTACAGGAAAACTGCGATACAAAGGTACCGCAGACTTAATTCTTTATATATGTGTGTGTAGATTATATATATTACCATGATTTTATTAGATAGCGTGTGATATCACTGTTACATGTGTGTGCGTTGTATTCATATAAAAAATACAGTCTTGTTGCAATGTGGATAACGTGATGATACATTTGTGGTGTTCAATACTCTGATCTTAGATCCTATATCGCTTGAATAATGTGTGGGTGTATGACATATATGTTATTCTGCGTGTAACAAAAATTACCATGGTATTATTAGATAACGTTTGTTGTTATCTGTACTATGTGTGAGCGCTGTGTTCCTGTAAAAAAAAATACACATATATTAATATAAAGTAAACAACATATATTAAAAAAACCCACATAGCTCGTGGATGGTTTTTTCGGTTCGGTGCGGTGCGGTGCGGTGTGTCGATCGGTGGGTGGGGTGGGCGCCGGGGGTTGCCAATTGGGTAAGTCCTCATTAGCAAGAACTTGTACTAAAATGATCTAAATCAAAATATTATATAAATGAGCATGACCTAATTATACTAATTTAAAATATTTGATTATTGGTGAAAAGTATAAATATTAAAACTTAACTTTTAACTTTAGTCATTGAAATATTTTTGCAAACAACAAGTTTACAGTTAGCGGTTTAAAGTTTATATTGAAATATTTGATTCGACACCTATATTGTATATTTTTCAATTTACAAATCTCACCAATTTTATGGAAAAAATGAAAAAAATAAAAATAGAAAGTCTACGAATGGATTTATCATGTTAAAAATGATTGCAATTCAATCAATTTGAATTGTGTCATCAATTTTGCACACAAAAAAGGTAGAAGAAGGGAGGGCAAAGTTGGAAAAGCAAAAAATGGTTGATCTGGCCCCATTTAAACCTCTTTTTATATACGAGAAAAATAAAATATGGATTAAATTAAATAAAAACGTTATATAAATTAGCATGACTTAATTGTATCAACCTGAAAGATTAGTTTACTGGGGAGAAGTGTAAATGTTAAAATTTAACTTTTAACTATTTGTGGTACGAATTCGGTTGCGGGGTTGTAACATTGATAATGTGACCAAGTAAAAACAATATCATATCTCTTGCTATCACATGTTCTTGCTCTATATTGTGTGTTATGAGGAAGGTACCTTACAAAACCTAGCCATTGATTCAAAGACAAGGCTCGTTATTCTTATATATTGAGAAAGAATAATTTTATTTGAATCGAAAAATAAACAAATAATATGACAAAATAGACATGTGGCCTATAAAATCACTATCAATATAATTAAAAAAATATTATCACTATGTATCAGTTTTGTTTAACTTTTTATATGCCACTTTATTCAAATAGTATAAGTGAAGAAATGTGTGGGGGAACTTGTTGGAAGAAAATCAATTGTAGTAAAAGCAATCAGCGTTTTTAAAGTCGCAGTCTATAGAGGACGACATTGTAGTTTCCAGGCCGCACTTTCCTTCCCTTCGCTTCCATCTTCGTCATAGCGGCTGCCGCCGCAGCATCCCCACCTCCACCAGGTAACAGCGCCGCTGCCGCTTTACATTTATGTTCTTTGAATGCACATAGAATTTGAACGTATTGAATTTTCCCCCACAGAGCAATAAGTATATTCGCGCATTACAACAGCAATAATGATTAGAAAGAAACTGTGTTTGAACCCATATTTTCGCTTTCCATCCCAAAATCGGATCTTTACCAAATTTTTCTCGTCAAACCCACATACAAAACCCATACCAGATATCACTGCCCAAGATATACTGACAATAGAAATGCAAATAAAATCTCTATGTCAAAAACCCTGGACCAGTACCCAGTTTATTGAAGCCCTTTCGCTTTTCGACCGAGTTGTTGTTAGGGGTTTAGTCCCATCTGGGTTCACCTGCAATTATCTTTGTCAAGTTCTTGCCAAGAACAAAGAGTACAAAATGGCATTCGGTGTTTACAGAAAAATGACCAGTGCTGGAGTTTCCCCGAGTTTTTTGTCACTGTCCTCTCTGGTTGAGTGTTTCGTGCACTTTAACAATCCCAAATCAGCTTTGGCGGTTTCTGCTATAATTTTGAAACTTGGGTTTAGCATTAATGTGTATGTCGCAAATCTTATATTGAAGTCTTTCTGTTATGACGGCAAATTTGTTCAGGCAATGGAATTCTTGGATGAAATGGAGAGAAATTTTGTGTCACCAGATGTGTATAGCTATAATACTTTGATGAAGGGATTGTGCACGGTGAGGAAATTGGATGAAGCTATGGATATCGGGAGTAGGATGGAACGTGCTAAGTGCGTTGCAAATGTCATCACTTATAATATTTTAATGGATGGTCTCTGTGTGGAGGGTCGGACTGAAGAAGCGATGCGATTGTTGGAGGAGATGAGGATGAAAGGGTTGGAGCCAGATGTCTACAACTATAATACTCTTGTGAATGGACTTTGCATTAATGGTGATGTTGATAGAGGGAAGGAACTTTTGAATGAGATGTTGGAAAAGGAAATCTCCCCAAATGAAGTTACATATACATGCTTGATGAATGGTCTGTGTAAAATGGGAAAGTTGAAAGAAGCTAAGGGCTTGTTCAATGCCATGTTGGACCGTGGAATACGTCCTGATGTTGTTACTTTTACTGGATTGATTAGTGGACTTTGCAAGGATAGGAAGATCAGAAAAGCAGTGGAGCTGTTTAATTTCATGCTGGAAAAAGGCGAAGAGCCTAACAACATAACATATAATATCCTGATTAATGGATTATGCCATGAAGGAATGTTGAATGAAGCTTTCAAGATTCTTGACATGATGGTGGAGAAGAGAAAGAAGCCTGATATATATACTTACAATATGATTATGAAGGGACTTTGTGACACTGGGAACATCAACGATGCTTTGAAACTTTTTAATTCTGTGCTATCAAAAGAGAATTACGTCGATCCAGATGCTTGGACAATAAGTGTGTTGATCCAAGGGCTGTGTAGAGAAGGACGCATAGATGAAGCAGCAAAAATCAATCGTGAGATGACTGAGCATAAGAAAGTTGCTGACGTGGTTACGCACACTGCACTTATTGGAGCTTATTTAAAGGAAGGGAATGTTGAAAAAGCTATTGAACTGTGGAAGGAGGTTTTACAATTGGGCTTCATTCCTGATTCACAGACCTACAGTGTTATGATTGATGGATTTTGCAAATGTAAGCTTGTAAATATCGCAAAAGGTTTGTTTAGTAAAATGAGATCCTTAGGTCTTGCTCCTGAGCTGCCCGACTACAATACGTTGATGGCAGCCTCGTGCAGGGAGGATAGTTTGGAGCAAGCAAAGCGGTTGTTTAAAGAAATGGCCAATGAAGGCATTCAACCAGATGTTATCTCATATAATATCCTAGTTGATTCATCTATCAAGGCTGGAGACATTCAGCATGCCAATGAGTTACTGAATGATATGCACAGAGAGGGTTTGACTCTTGATGCTTTTACCTTTTCAGCGTTGATTAATAGGTTGTCAAAATTAGGATTGATGGAAGAGGCCAAAAGCATGTTTGAGAGAATGACTTCATGCGGCTTCTCACCTGACATCTCTGTTTATGATACACTGCTAAAGGGCTTTAGTGCACAGGGTGAAACAAAACAAGTAATTGGTTTACTTCAAAAAATGGCGTCTGAGGATATTGTTCTTGACTCGAAGATCACTTCAACTATCATGAAGTGTTTGTGCGATAATTCTGATGATCAAAACATTGTGGAGCTTCTACCAAATTTTGCACAAGAGAAGTCGAAAAATGCTACTGTTACGTATGATGAGCTGTTAACGAAACTCCATAAGACTGTTTCTGAGATTCATTCGTAATCCCTTTCAGTAGTACAGTAGAAGTGCTGAAGGCTAAATGCCACAAATTGAAGGCTACATTGTCTTTAATCTGCCTTAAATATCATGCAAAGAGAAAAGCAAAGGTGTACAATATATATCTCAGTTGCAGAAACATTCAGGATCTAATTGCATTGTACCTTCAGTAAAGGTGACATTGACTGAATAGGGATGAAAACCGTGTCTGGGAGCAAATTTGTGGGGGTTATAAGGCTTCATGGACTCGGGAATTTTGATAGATCGTCAGAAAAAGCAACAAAGTCTTTGAAGGTGCCCTTCCATTAAGTGCGCATTATAAGAAGAATAATGCTATGTAACATAATGCTCTGTAACACTAGTCTAGGTGGCAACCAATGTGATATTAATTGATAAGTGAAATTAAATGCTTAACTAAATGACCCACTTGATTTAACTTATCATTTAGTGTCACTTTGATATGGTGTTAAGCACCTGTGGTGTTAAATAACATTACTCTTATAAGAATGTACAATGATGTTACTTTCCTTATCAGGATCGGTCTTTATGATATGTGCTCATTATTTTGCAGTTCTGCTGATGCATGTGGAGATGGGGATTTGAATTATAGATTTTGATGAGATACCCATATTCAGGTTCAGTGACTTAACACCAATGGAAACTTTGGCTGACTGTCCAAGATTTCTTTTTGTTTATCTCAACTTCAGCCGGAGTTTTTAGCTTGAAACGTGTGATGGGAAAGTAGACAAGGAGGTATAGGAAACATAAAAAATTATTATTTATAGAAAATGTATTGTTGGCTTAAGTTTGACTTATTGACTAATTTGTTGGGCAAAAAAAAAAAAAAGGCTAGGTCCCATTAATTGTTTCTTGTGATTCGAGTAATGCATTTTCTTTTTCTTTTTTTTTTTTTTTTTTAGTACCTTGGATTTTGCTGCAATAATATTGCTTCTCGAGCTTAGCTTTTTGTGCTGAGATGTTTCCTTTAAAAAAAGTAATATATATATTTTTTGGCATAATGATATATAAGTACGAATAGGTTTACAGATGAACTCATAAACTGGGGGTAAAATTATAATTTTATTATTTAATTTTTCTCTGTCTTTTAGTTTACAACGTGTAGGTGAAATTGTAATTTCACTCACTTTCTATAAAATTCATATGTAAATCTATTTGTCCCAAAAATAAATTTATCCCTTTTTTTCAACGACCATGTTGTAGTGACACAAATGTCTTTTTGGTTTGTGTCCATGCGCATTCAGGTTGCTTGAAAATGAAAAACTAGAAAGGAAGGAAATGAATATTACCATCTTCTTCATGAAAATATTAAATATACATTGATAATTAGATTTATAGTCATGCGAAAGGCAAATAATTCATTCTTGCGTATGATTTAAGATGGTTATCTTTATTTTTATTTTTTTTAAATTAAAAAAAGGTTCACGTCACCTCTATACCATTTTTCTTGAAAACTCTTCACAGAGATTTTGTGTATATTCTTCTAAGTTCTGCTAATTTAAGTCTATGTGTGTGTGTGTGTGTATCTATATTGCTTCCATATTAACTTATACATTGTCTAAAATGGCTTCGATTTTTGAACATTCAATAATTTTGAATCTTCTTTTGTGGGTTGCCAAGTACCTACCAAAAAAGACAGCAGTTAGTTCCCGGGAAATCCTCTGAACCCTTATTAGTTTCCCCAAATCCTAGGATTTCTTTCAAACCACCTTTTCGGTTTAAACCAAATTTCACTAAAATGCGGAAAAAAAAAAAAAAATCTCTCCTGTAAACCTCTCACCAGCAATCAATCCAATGCAATGAGCTTCTTCTCTCTATGCAAAGCATGGCCTTCTCTGTCTAGCCACTGATCAGCATTTTCCTCTTCAATCTCCTTAAACCCCATAATTTATTTTTCTTCATCTTCGGCCCTCGATTGAGGTCAGGGCCGTCCTCCTTCATATTCTTATCATTATTTGTCTCTCTTCTTTAATCCTGTCTATTAATCCCTCGTTCAAATGGGAAGTTGTTGCTCTGGAGAAAACACAACAAGCTCTCCAAATGAAACGGGGGAAAAAGCAGAATATATTGCCAAGCTTGCAGATAATCCTGCTTCTTCCATGCATAACTCCACCACCCCAACCAAAACTCAACCTTCTTCAGGCTCAACCAAACCTTCAAAACCGACCCCAATAGGGCCGGTTTTAGGCCGGCCAATGGAAGATGTCCGGTCAACATATACCATCGGAAAGGAACTTGGAAGAGGGCAATTTGGCGTCACCCACTTGTGCACGCACAAACAGACAGGCGAGCAATATGCCTGCAAGACGATCGCGAAACGGAAACTCGTGAACAACGAAGACATCGAGGATGTTCGACGGGAAGTCCAAATCATGTATCATTTGGGAGAACAGCCTAACATTGTCCAACTCATGGGAGCTTATGAGGATAAACATTCGGTTCATCTGGTAATGGAATTGTGTGCAGGAGGAGAGCTTTTCGACCGCATAATAGCAAAGGGGCATTACACAGAACGCGCCGCTGCATCTCTGCTTAGAACAATTGTACAGATTGTGCACACATGCCATTCAATGGGGGTCATTCATAGGGATCTCAAACCTGAGAATTTCCTTCTCTTGAATAAGGATGAAGATGCACCACTCAAGGCAACAGATTTCGGGCTTTCTGTGTTCTATAAAGAAGGTTACAATTTTCAGATTTTCATAATCTTTTCTTGCTTCTGCACCAATTTCCGTATTCAAACCTGCAATAAGATTAAACCTAGGATTACAATAACCTTAACATTCTCAAAAAAGGGCTGCAGAGACATTCTTAGAACACATGATTTGGTTTAGCAAGAAATTGTTGGCAATTATATAATCTAATCTTTTCATATTTACACCTAGTGCAGGAGAACTATTTAAAGATATTGTGGGGAGTGCATATTACATTGCCCCTGAAGTATTGAAAAGAAGATATGGACCAGAAGTTGATATTTGGAGCATTGGGGTCATGTTATACATTCTACTCTGTGGAGTCCCTCCTTTCTGGGCAGAATCGGAGAATGGAATATTCAACGCAATTCTACGGGGATATGTTGATTTTACCAGTGATCCTTGGCCTTCAATTTCGAATGGGGCCAAGGACCTTGTCCGGAAGATGTTGGATTCAGACCCCAAGAAACGGCTCACTGCATATCAAGTTCTAGGTATGAATTTTAATGAATTTTAATCACGTCCATGTCCAACATTTTCGCCACAGGTAAAAGAGAGGCCGACCAACTTCAAGTTTTAGCAGTGGGATCATCAAGTTACTCTGTCTAATTCTGATGGCTTGACAAATCGTAAAATGACATGAGACGCTGACATGCCAAAGGAATCTGATATACCAGAAAATAACAGATCTCTAATTAATTACTATATTGCATTTTTTTCAGATCATCCATGGATCAAAGAGGATGGAGAAGCACCTGACACACCACTGGACAATGTTGTTCTTGACAAGCTCAAACAGTTCAGAGCCATGAACAAATTCAAAAAAGCTGCACTTCGGGTGAACTTTTACTAGGATTTCCCAGACCTTTTTGTTTATTTTCTTGAACTCTAGACAATTATAAGCCTAACGTCTTTTGTCCTCGGACCTAATAGGTTATTGCCGGCTGCCTGTCTGAAGAAGAAATAATGGGGTTGAAAGAAATGTTTAGAGGAATGGATACTGACAACAGCGGTACAATAACTCTTGAAGAGCTAAAGCAAGGATTGGCAAATCAAGGGACAAAATTATCAGAATATGAAGTTAAACAATTGATGGAGGCTGTAAGTAACTGACACTATATGTTTTTCTGAAGAAATACATTCTCATTCTGAAAGTACCATGAATTTATATGTCACGGTAATATTAATATACGCTCCATTTGAATTAGGCCGATGCTGATGGGAATGGGACGATTGATTATGAAGAATTCATTACAGCAACAATGCAAATGAACAGAATGGACAGAGAAGACCATCTTTACACTGCATTCCAGTACTTTGATAAAGATAACAGCGGGTAATTATATCTAGATTACTAGAAGATAATATATAATTTGGGGGGTATAATAATTGGTAAATGCTGATTTTTTGCTAATGATTTTCTTTATGATCAGGTACATCACAATGGAAGAACTCGAGCAAGCTCTTCGAGAGTTTGGCATGAATGATGGGAAGGACATTAAAGAAATCGTTTCAGAAATCGACGCTGATAATGTAAGTACTGAATCTGAATATCTTATTGACATGAAGAAGTTAACCAATAAGAAAAGAGCAAAAAAGCAGCTTTTGGCTTTTCCAAAGTCATCCAAACAGGCTCTTGTCAGTTTTCCAGGATTCTTAAGACTAAGGGAAATTTTTGAATATATGCAGGATGGGCGAATTAACTATGATGAGTTCGCAGCTATGATGAAGAAAGGAAATCCACATGCAATAACAAACCCCAGAAAACGACGAGAAGTTTCACTCGCTAAATTTGATTAAGTTGAAGAAAAGGAGATTGAAATATTCATCATAGACCGCAGTATCTTCGTCAAAGGGAAGGTCCTGTTATCGGATTTCGGAATACGAAATTCATATAATAGATTTTGTAAATTATGTGTGTACTGGTGTAAATGTTGTAAGAAGCTAAAATCTGGAAGAAATGCTAGTGAGACATCTTTGCAAGAGATAATATATTAATTGAGATTCATGTGATCTTGATTGGTTGGATTGATTTACTTCCAAAGTTAGTCATATGTTTCTCTTATTTCCCTTATACTCCCTTTCGTCCCACAAAGCTAGTCCATTTTTCTTTTTCACAAAGATTAAGAAAGTCTAATCATTAGAAAAATATTATTTGAGAACACTTTTTTCTAGCAAACCCTTCAATTTACCTATGTTATTTCACTCTAGAGTTCTTATTTGTTAATATCAATTAACGTTAAGGGTGTGTATGATTTTGATTTTATGACTATTGATTTTGTAAAACGTAATTTTTTATTATTTTGATTTTAAGGAATGTGTGATTGAAAAGTTAGAAAAATTACAAATTTATGTGTAAATTATTTTAATGAATAAATGTGTGAAGAAATAAATTTGAGTGGAAATTGATTTTTGGAAATTCAAAACGACACAGGTCCTAAATAAGAGGATCTAAAAAAAATTAACTAATCCCGAAGTTGCATATGGCACCTCCATTTAGAAGTTTGAGGCCACAAGAACACTTTCTTCAACACTATTTGGTAACACTTTCTCTTAAAAAACCAACTTAAATAAGATGAGATCGGAAAAGCTCAAAGCTACTGTTTAACTATTCTAACAGATTCTCTTTCTTTGTGAACTAATCAAGGCAAACCATTAACGTATTTTCTCTTATGCCCTAACAATAGATGTCTAGATGAAGGCAAGGTTTTAAAAAACATAAAAAGAGACTGAGGTTTTTTTTCTCTCTCTCTCTCTCTCTATGAGGTGAGGCGTAAGCCTTAAGGCGGGTTCGAGTTGTAAGCCTCACCATAAGCCAAAAGGTTATTAAAATATAATATAAACTCATAACTAATTATACGCAATATTCAAACTTCACAATATAAATATCTAAAAGTGCAAAAACAAAGTCAATAAAAAAAAATACAGAGAAAACAATACTATAGTGTTAAGTAGGGCAAATCTTACCTTGAAGTATGTCTCTGATGCATATGATTTTCTTTTCAATATTTTAACCATTAATAGGCTACTTTTAACATAATTAGTTAAAATTTGTGTGTTTTCTAAGCTCATCTCTAAACTAAAGTAAATAAGTTTAAAGAATAAGGACCGCACGCCTAAGAAATATCAGGGTGGTGTCGTGAGGCGTAAGCCTTGAAAATTTTGCCTCACGATCACTGCTTTGGGGTATTATTTGACCGAGGCAAGCCTTCAGACGGATTCTAATCGCGATTTTCAAAACTGTGAATGAAGGAATATGTTTGTGTATGATTATTCACTAAGAGGCACAACATTGTGCCACAATCTTCTTTGGACTCCCAATCTTTACTCCGGTTGGTCTTTGTCTGGTTGGAAATTTTCTGACTGTTGCCTCAACTTTCTGTTTCCCTTTTTGATGTCTTCCCTTTTCTATTTTTCTTTCTCTGAAAAT
>CAVNYN010273954.1:0-20729 GCA_963692815.1 Nyctanthes arbor-tristis
CAAAACTTTAACTTTATCTAAATCAAATGTAGTCTTTTACCTTTTTCCCTGCCTAAACATGGACCAATTAGATTTCTTTGCTGATGCCAAATTTATTATTTGTTTTCTCTCTCTTTTGTTTAAATTGTTTTCTAAAACCGGTTGCTATTTTATTATTGGGCCATTATTTCCGGGCAACTGACCCGAATTCCTTATTCCTTTAGGAGTTCAAATCTACATTTGCAAATCGAAACCCCTATTATTTCTAATCATTATTTCCCGTTTCTAATCTTTTGGTATCTGATGTGTTCCTTTTCTTCTAAATTTCTTTGGTGTTTGCCAGCATCTATGGATCCAGTTAAAGTTTTGTGATTAGTTGAATTATTAGGGGGTTTAAGAAATCTAGCATTTTTTTGATTGATTGATTTACCCAGTAACATTTTCGTAATGCGGTTGAACACCTCTCATATTAAGGCAGTGGGGAAATTGTGTTCATTTAAGTTATATATATTTAATAATAATTCAATTGTTATTTTGTTAATAATAATTCAATTATTATTTGTCTTTATTTTTATTGTGTTTTACCATTTTATGAAACCTTTCTTCAGTTTAGTATTTTTTTTATTTTTAAATGATATATTGGATTAATTGATTTACTACAAATAAATTCCGACTATGATATTTCCTTAATTTATGCAAAACCTATTTTCTATATATAAGTAATAAACTCTTATTTTCATCAAATCTCATAAATCTCTAATTTTCAGTTTCTATTCCTTCTGTTATTATTTTAAAAAAAAAATTCTATAACTTTCTATATCAATTTAATTACTTACTTACTCTTATTTTTATAATAATGCTTCAATCTATTTAATTTCTATGTCGAATGTGTTTTTTGTTGAATTCTATGTGGGTATTGAAATTATATATGCTCACTCTCAATATTAGATATTTATATACTGATTAACCTAATACGAGCTCACATGATAATGGAATTCAAGCAATTGCCAATGATCTGCTTATTAAAAGGTTCGATCAGCTAATCACTTAAGGAAACATTTATATGATCAATCACTTTCCTGTTAAGGATAATAATGGAAATTGTCCGATTATGGGGAGTCCTTTCAAGCTCTTCTGAAAGAATTGTGATATGATCATGCATTGTACACATAGTGAATATATTATGTTCTTATCAATAACTATAATGATGATACGATTGTTTTAATTTTTCAGCATTTATGTTTTAAAATTTTTAATGGAGATTTAATTATTTTGCATCTAATCAAAATACTTTTGAATACTTACATTTGGATTGTTTGTTCTACCCGTGCAACGCACGGGTGTTATACTAGTATTCCTAAATCAAAAATAGTCTAAGGGTGTTTTCCTGCCTAAATGTCCCGCTGATATCACACACGCATCACTTATTATAAAGTTCTTTATTTATTTACTTATTTATTTATTTGTTTTACATTTTTCCTTGAAAATACATTTTAATTTTGGTTACTTTTCGGCGACATACGCGTGCACCTCCTCTTCTACGAACAACTAGAAATCATATTTTCTACGACTTTCCCTATATCATCAACTCACATACAGATTAGCCTACCATATCTTCAATTTTGACCACCAATTGCACCTGTTACTTCCATTTTGAAGAGTCTCGGTACCATTCTAATTATGCACTTGAAGATGTTTCTGGTTCCATTCATTTTGGTGACCTAATTGGAAGGGATTCTTGTGTACATATACAATTCCCTTATAACATGCATTCATAATTGTTATAAACGTTATGTTCTTCTATTTAATTTGTTTTAATTTCGATCGAGTTCCTAATTTTTGGTAGGTTTCCCAAATTTTTAATATCATTATTCTTTTTTTTCAAGGATTATAAGTGGGTATATGTGAAAATTATCCTAGAGTTAACAATCCCTATTTGAATTATCTTCTACTCGGTTTCCTTTTGTGCACTTTAATTTATAGTTCCTTTTGTGAAGTTTTGTTACAAAACCTCTAGGAGGTTTTGGAAAGGGATTTATCTCTTTTATCTTTAAATTTTTTTTCGATATATCTACCCGTGCATCGCACGGGTGCGAATACTAGTATCTGAGTGTAAATGAGTAGGACATATCCTGATCGTCTTTGCCGTACTGCACGCGCGAGTACAACTGGCAAGATTTTCAAGATTTTAATTTCCTTATCTATTCAGATCTGAATCCCTACAGAACGTGATACTGCTCCTTTGGGACTTTCCTAACTATTGAAGGAATATTTGATTGTTTAAATTGATTTTTCTAACTTATTATATTATATTTTCTTGCAGATTCTCTTTGGCAAGTGGTGTAATATTCTTGGATACAGATACACCAAGTTTTTTACTTGTTATGTCACATATTTCTTATATATATTATAAATTGTAAAAGTTCTAGAATAAGTATAATTCTATATAGATCAGTTAAAAAGTGGTTTTTTAAATAGAATTGGACTTATCTAGAATTATTATTATTATTATTTTTTTTTTGGATGTTGATTTAATAGGATCGGTTTTTATCTAGAATCAACTTTTGTGAAATCCTAATTATTCTCTTGCTGATTTTGTAGGATTCTAAAATAAAGAAAATTATCTTAAATCTAATCTATATATAATATAATAAATTTTGGTTTAAGAAAATTGACTTACTCATCCTAAGAAACATCACTAAATGTGTAGGTGTGAACATGTGAAGGCACTGTGGAAACGTGATTCCAACTATTTGGTGTGAATGGGAAAACAATCATAATGGAACAATGTGTATTCCACACTTAAGATTCGAACCAAGTGAGTTGGTTTGAGCGAAGAGTTCACATTCAAGAATAAGAGAAATGGTGTGACGCTTGCTTCATCACTACACCAAGATATAAATTAATAGGTAGAGATCGCAATCGCACGATATCGTTCAAATAATATAGTGGACTAAAAGAGTCTGGAATATCTATACTACAGGGAAGTTGTCACCTACTAATTACACCTATATCAATTCTAGACTAATTGAATCAAAGGATTAAAGAAATAATTTTAAGCTAAAATAAATTTGAATTTTGTTTTCCAACTTAAAAATAAATGCAAATTAATTGAATAAGCTAAAGACTATATGGACGAAGAGCTTTGAGACTCAGGATTTCACAATAAATTGGCGTTTTCAATCATGCAATTCCACTCACGATAATTCACAATCATGTACTCACAATCGATTTCACATAATTGTTTGACAGTCGTTCTCAAGAAAAATCTTTGTAAAAGGAGTCTACCTCAATTAAAGATCGAATTTTAGCCTTTGTGTATGTTGGAATTGGAGAAGAAAAATAGATCGCGAAAAAAGGGAACGACAATCAAAATGAACACCAAGACTTTTCGGCCCTAAGGCCTGGGAAAGAACCTTGAATCCTTTTTAGGGGAATCCAAGAGAGCTCTACCATTGAGCGATGCCCACAGCGATTCGCGCTCATTTCCACTAGGCAACCACAAAGATTACAGTGGGCAAAGAGTATAGAATTACAAAGCACTCTCACAAACTCTCAAACTATCAGGCAACTGAGAAGGGGTGCCACTAATCCTCACAAAGAGAAAAACGAAAGAGAGAAAAACTAGAAGAAACCCTAGCCTTCAATATGTGAAAATAACAACTGAGCCCTAAACGCATACAAAGGCCTATATACAAGACCCAACCCAATACAACGGCCCAAATTAAAACATGCGTCACAATCACAGAGAAGGCGCATAACATAAAAGCAGGTTTCTAAAGCTCTTAAGCAGCAATCCTACATTCTCCACGATTGCTATTTATCTGTTTTGCCAATAGTGAAAGCAAGCAGCCCTGTGGTTCATCTTGCTCTAAAAACCTGTAAAACAAAAACAAAAGTTAGTAAAACACAAAGTAACATAAACTGAAACTTAACTAAAAATTGTTGTTCGACCTCAGTATGTAACTATTTTTATCAAGTTCATACACTCTTTAAACCTATTTAAAGGTAGAACCTTAGTGCCCATGTCAGATGGATTCAGCAATGTAGAAACCTTTTCAACTTTGACTAAATTCTTTTCAACTAAATCACGTATGAAATGAAACCTGACATCTACATGCTTAGTTCTATCATGAAACATGGGGTTCTTACTCAAATGTATGGCACTTTGATTATCAGAAAATAGAACAACATTTCCATCAATAAAATTCAATTCATATAGTAGACCCTAACCCACACGCCTTCCTTTAAGGCATCAGAGGCCACAATATATTCAGCTTCTGTAGAGGACAATGCAACCAATTTCTGCAACTGGGATTTCTAGCTAATACAAGAATCACAGAGTGTGTACACATAGGAGGAGGTACTCCTCATTTTATCTAAATCTCCAGCAAAATCAGAGTCATAATACCCTTTTAACACAACGCCTTGTTTATACCTCGTATATAACAGACCGACCTCTTGTGCTCCTTTCAAATATCTGAGAAACCTTTGAGAGCATCCCAATGAACCTCTCCAGGGTTAGATATAAACCTGCTCAAGACACTTATAGCATAGGCCAAATCTGGCCTAGAACACACCATGAGAAACATAACAGAGCCTATTACATTTGCATAAGGAACAGTAATATTCTGCTCTTTTCTTCATTAGTCTTAGGACAGAAATTAGAAGACAATTTATACTGATTCCTCAAAGGCAAAGTAGATAATTTTACATTCAACATAGAGAATTTTTCCAAAATTTTCACAACATAGGGTGACTGATGTAAGAATAGAGTATTTAGCTTCCTATTTCTGACAATATTCATACCAAAATTTTTCTTGTGGGTCCTAGGTCTTTCATTTCAAACTCACCTTTTAATTTGTTTTTCACAAAATTGATTTTACTCAAATTATTACAAGCAAGAAACACATCATCAACGTAGAGAAGCAAATATAAAGAGTTTTCACTACCATTACCATCATAAAACAGACATGAATCAAAGCTTCTTTTATGAAAACCAATTTTTAACATATATGACTCAAACCTTTTATACCATTGCCTAGGAGCCTGTTTGAGACCATACAAAGACTTATTCAATAAACAAACAAATTCATGTTTTCCTTTTGTTTCAAAACCTCTAAGCTGTTGCATGTAAATAGTTTCTTCCAAATCACCCTTTAGGAATGCAATTTTAATATCCATTTGCTCTAATTCCCAGTCAAATTGAGCAACAAAAGCCAACATAATTCGAATTGTGGTGTATTTTACAACAAGTGAGAAAACTACATTATAATCCACCCCTTCCTTTTGAGAAAACCCTTTTGTAACAAGCTTAGCTTTATGTTTTCTCCCTAATTTTCAGAAACAACTTCCTTAATTTTATAAATCCACTTAAAAGCAACTACTTTCTGATCCTTAGTTTTTTTAACAAGAGACCATGTCTTATTTTTGTATAAAGAATTCATTTCATCTTTCATAGCTTGTAACCAAAAATCATAATCAACTCAAGTAAAAACTTTATCCAAGGAAGAAGGTTCACCAGACATATTATCAAAGGAGACAAGCAAAGTAAGATAATCATCATTATAATACCTGAAGAAAGGAGTTACCTGTCTCCTATCTTTATCCCTAGTTAAATGGTAATTATTTAGATTAGGCTGACTTTGCATTTCAGTTTCTGCTTCCTGACTCTTAGATTCAGAAACAGCAGCATGATCAATTTCATGATCATCAGAATGTTCATCAGGTTGCTCTACCTCAGATGAGGGAGCATCTTAACTAAGATGATCATCAAGATAGGTCTTTCCAAACAACAGACTGTCTGTTTTTCAGATTCTCAAAAGAAGCAGTAGTCACCAAACAAGGCATTAAATCCTCATTAAAAAGAACATTTCTACTAATTATGATTTTAAAACCCTGAACCTCCATATTCCATAGTCTGTACCCTTTTACCACATCAGAATAACCCAAGAAAACACATTTTATTGATCTGGAATCAAGTTTTCCTTCATTATGATGTGCATAAGCTGTCATTCAAAAACTTTTAAGCGGGAGTAACTAGGGTGAAAGTCTAGACCATAGGAACTCAGGAGTTTTAAAGCCAATAGACTTAGTAGGGGTCCTGTTAATGAGATAGGAAGCAGTTTTAATTACTTCCCCCCAAAATCCCTTAGAGAGATCAGAACTTAACAACATGCATCTAACCTTATTCAATGAGGTTCTATTCATTCTTTCTATAGTCCCATTTGTTGTGGGGTATAAGTGATAGTTTTTTGTCTCAGAATACCATATAGCTTGCAAAAATTATCAAATTCAGTGTTGTAAAATTCTAAACCATTGTTAATCTTTAAAACTTTAATTTTCTTACTGGTCTGATTCTCAATCAAAACTTTCCATTCTTTAAAGTTTTGAAAGTATCAGATTTTGATTTTAAAAGAAAGGTCCAAATTTTCTTTGAGAAATCATCAACAATTAATAAAAAATACTTGAATCTAGAAACAATTTATACTAAAGCTGGCCCCCATAGGTCAGCATGTAAATACTTAGGCACATTTATAGACTTATCAGCACTTTTTTTTTTAAATGGTAGTTTAGTTTGCTTACTTACCTAAAATGCAATCTTCACAAAAACCAAAATTTTCAAAACTTGTTTTGCCCAACTTCTCCAGTTCACCAAGTTTTTGTAAGGGTTTAGAGCCAATGTGGCCCAACCTTTTATGCCACAAGGAAGATTGATTAAAATTAGTTATAAAAACATTCCCATAAGTCACAGAGGTTACTTTAATTTGAAACAATCCTGAAGTTTTTAGCACATTAATGATTCCAACATAATCCTTTTCAATCACACAACGGCCATTTTTAATATGAATATCATAATCTTCATCAGACCAGTAAGCTGAAGAAATGAGATTTCTTTGAATTTCATGAACATATCTAGTTTGTTCAAGTTTTAAAGTCAAAGAATTGTCTAACTTCAGAACAATGTCACCAATACCAGAAACAGGACGTGACTGGTTATTACCCACCGATACATAACCATCATATTTATGAAAATCAGAAAACCACTATCTGACTGGGCACACATGAAAAGTACAACCAGAGTCGAAAATCCAATCCACAGAGTTCACATTAGTGGTAGTGACATACACAACACCATGGTTATTATCATCCTTAGTTTCATCGGATGTTCCAATGTCTATCTTAGTCTTAACTTTTAAATCATTTGCCAATTTGATGCATTCCTTTATATAATGACCAGTTTTATTAAAGTAATAGCTCTTTTTATTTTTTGCCTTATTCTTGGATTTGGTTTTTCCAGAAACTTTATTCCTTTCAGAATTTTTCCCCTTTTTATTATTACTATTACTATGTGTGTTAGTGTTGCCTTTTCCTTTAACTGCCATAACTTCACCTTGTGAATTATGTGATTCATTTTTCATTTCATGTTCTTTGTTCCTAAGATCAAAAATAATAGCATCAACAATTAAAGTTTCCCTACCATATTCCAAGGCATTCCTAACATCCTTATATTTGTCACTAACAGCATTCAAAATTGCCACACATTGTCGGTCATTAGATATCTTTTCATCACAATTAGCAAGATCTTGGGTAAGTTTATTAAATCTGTAAATATTGAACTCTAGATCTCTAGTAGAATCAAACTTAAAAGCAAAGAACTGTCTAAGGAAAAACATTTATTGGGAATAGTTTTTGAAAAATACAGTTCTCGCAACCTACTCCACAGTCCAGCAGTGGTTGTGGTTTCCCTGACCTTCCTGATGATAGGATCAGAAAAATGGAGAAGTACAGTGCTCCATGCCAATTCATCAAGTTCTTGTCTCCTATACGCACTGTACTTTGCAGGCCATGTGCCATTTATGGCAGTAGCACATACCTTTTGGCGCCAGAGACTAAAGTCTTCTTTGCCCTTCCAGACATCTACATCCACTTTAGAAGTAGACATAGTAACAAAAGAACATAAAGTTCACAGATCACAAAAATAATCACAATAGAAAACCAGTGCTTCAAGACGAAGCAATCACAAACAAAAGAACAGAATTGCAGTAATAAACCTCACAAGAATCCAGTAATAATAATATATCACAAGGTAATCAAGAAGTTGTAACCCTCTACCTAATTAGAAGGAGAACATACAACGGATCTCCCAAAAACAGAAGGACACGCAAAAGTGAGGATTACCTCCAATCAGATTCAAGGGTCCACGCATGAGGCCTAAGACAAAGGAGATAGTTGGTAAAACAACTTCTGGATCCCAGAAAGAAAGAAATCACCAAAAATGAGATAAAGTTCAGATATTACCCGTAATCGCGATAGGCAGTAAAGAAACCGCCTTAACTCAAATCAGAAAACCCTCGTACCCATCGGCGCTCCAAAGATCCACCAGGAGAGAAGACTCAGCAGATCTAGAACAGAGGGAATCACAAGTACCCAAAATCGGCAATTCCTCCACCCAACGTTTTCGCTTTGATACCACTTGTTGGAATCGGAGAAGAAAAAAGATCACGATAAAAAAGGGAACGACAATCAAAATGAACACCAAGACTTTTCCACCCTAAGGCCTGGGAAAGAACCTTGAATCTTTTTTAGAGGAATCCAAGAGAGCTCTACCATTGAGCAATCCTCAGAGGGATTCGCTCTCGTTTCTACTAGGCAACCACAAATATTATAGCAGGCAAAGAGTATAGAATTACAAAGCACTCTCACAAACTCTCAAACTATCAGGCAACCCAGAACGGTGCCACTAAGCCTCACAAAGAGAAAAACAAAAGAGAGAAAAATGAGAAAAAACCCTGGCCTTCAATCTGTGCAAATAACAACTAAGCCCTAAACGGATACAAAGGCCTATATACAAGACCCTGTCCAATTCAACGACCCAGATTAAAAAATGCGTCACAATCAAAGAGAAGGCACATAACATAAAAGCAGGTTTCTAAAGCTCTGAAGCAGCAATCCTAGAGTGTATCAACAATCTACCTAAGTTCTACATCTCATCTAGTTAAAAACAAATATATATATATATATATTAAAGAAATTAAGTCTGTGGTACCATATAACACATTTTTCCCGCCTAAACTGTGTAAAGTAGGGGCATTTATGACTTTTTAATTGCTAGGTGTCAAATCTGCGGTGACAACTGAACTTGTATTTCCTTATCTATTTGTTACACGAGTTTTTATTATTTATTCTTTACATTACATAATATATTCATTTAGATTTTAGGATATGGTTTCTTTACATTTTGAGCCACGTCATTCATTATCCGATTTATATTCCAAAACCTTCTTATCTTATCTTCTTATCTTTAAAATCTTTTTGATTCTTTTCATTTAGATTTTGTTGAGTTTCAAATTAGGGATTTCAATGCTAACAAATTATCTTATCAACTTACAGTTTTTTATTTGTTTCTCCATTTGAATTTTTTTATTAATTATTTATCCGATTTGAAATTGATATGGCGGGATTTTTTTTTTTTGGATTTATCGTCTTTTATTTTGCCCTATTTAAGGAGTTTGACTTCTACTAATATCCTTACCATAGCGGGCTGCTACTCATTTTCTAGCTCCAGTTCTAATATACGTACATTTTTTTTGTTTCATAATTTATTCAATTACAATTAGGGAATTGTATGCTGAATGCACATCTTATCTTTCTACATTTTTTGATTGATTTATATTTTCAAAATTTTTTAATTGTTTTCTTATCCCATTTGGCTCTAATTTGGGTGGAATCGATTGAATGAGGGGGGTTTTCAGCCAGGTACAAAAGGGAAGCAAACCTCTTCAATTCTTCTGTACATGTGTATTCGATTTTTTAATTAGTTATATTGTTACTATAATTTACACATGTGATGTTGTCTTCAATTGCTTGAATGGATATGTGAAATCTTTTGAAGAAAGTGGACAACGGACGTTCAAAATGGACCTTCTTGGTGCGAGTTGTGTGGAAGTGGTATGTCCCCAGTCAAAACAACCAAAAGGATGTATGTTTTTCTGATGAAGAGGTTAGAGTCTCTCTTTTTCACTTTCTTTGTGGATATTAGTTGTGCAGATTTCTGCTTTTCAATCATTAGATTATGAGTATCGCTTTTTTCCCCTTTTTGAATTTATTGTGAAATTCCATTTAAATCTATCATTTCCTTTAATGATTATGTGGGTGTCTAACATCACTTCATAAGGAGCAAGTTTTTTTTTTCACTTTGACTCCAATAATGTGTGTAATTATCTTTTTCGATTAAAATGTAAAGATTTGATACAAACCTAGAGTTCACTCTGATAGAAGCATTTTTTTTATATAGATGCATTGGTCACTTATGCATTCAACATACCTTCTACTATTGTATTGTTTTTTCCCCTTGTATTAGTTTAGTTTATATATCAAATGGAAAAAATGAAAACTGTATAATGAATGTTAATAATGCTTTTATTTGTTTTTACAAATTACAATATATCTTATATTTTTAATGTGTTTTTTGGTGTTTTAATTAATTTTTAATGGAATTGTTAGATATATTTTATTTGTTTCTTTTAAGTTACACATTCGTTATGTTATTCTTATGTTTTAGTTAAATGACTTTGATAGAATGTATTATATTGTTTAAATTATTATTTTTTATTTTATTTGGGTTCTTACTACGTATTATCTATGCATAGGTGTGGAAATTATTTGTGGAACTTGGTGCTCGAATGGAACTTGGTGCTCTTATGGATTACTCTTGTGTAGGTATATATCGTTCAATATTTCTAAAGTTTTATGGTGTTTCTTTTGTGTGTATATAAATGTTGGAATTTTCTTTCTTTCTTTCTTTCTTTTTTCTTTTTTGGGATGCATATCTTATTACTTGGTTGGATGAATAGGTAGTATTGAGTTAAATAATGATCTCAGTGTGATTGTAGGGCTGCATGAGAGCTAAGACTTCAGTTGTACGATAATTTTTGGACCAAATTAGAGATTTATGTACAAGATGTAGCATTAGAGCTTTATGTACAAGATGTAGCATTAATGGATGCATTGCTCGAGAGTTTCAAGGTAAGAAGATCAATATCAACAAGTTCAAGGACTAAAATGCACTTTGAAAAAACTTGAAAGAGTATTTGGATCATATTTGAAAAGTGCAAGGGCCATTGTGAGGAATTCGAGAAGTTTTAGACTAGTTTGGATGAAGAAACTGTTGAAAAGGACTATTGCTGCAAGGAAAAGTCAACTAGGGACTGAAATGAAAGTTCTAAAAGTTTACCGCGGTTGACCACAATAAGCAGACCACAGCTAAGCCATGGTTGAGGAGTTTTTGTAAGCCGCGGCAAGCAAATCGCAGTGAGACGCAACCTAATGTAGGGGAGGCTATTTTTGGCACTTTTTTAGCCCATTTTTAACATAAGTGGTAACTTGAGAGCGTCTCCAATAATAAGGGGGCGAAAAAAGCATAAAAGGAGAATAAAGACACTTGAAAAAGAGGGGAGAAAATGCAAGGGACATTACAGAATTATCGTGAAGAGAAGCAACGAGCTTTCCACAGGAAGGAAAAGAAACATCATCAAATTCATCATGAATTCATCTCCTTTGGATTTTGAATTCCAAATTTTATAGTTGTTTTCTTTTCCTCAACTTGTTAGGCTAATTATTAATCTTGTGCTAAGGTTATGATGAAACCTTATTGACCATTAATTAGTTTTGAATAAATTGCTCGTCTTTATTATTTGCTATTGGGTTAACTGTTTATTATTCACTTATATGTCCGTTTTAATGTCTGACCACTATCAATTTATGTTTGTGATTGATATTGCTTTCAAAAGATTTGATATAAATTAGCACATGATAATAAACAATACAGAGTCCTATAATGATTTTCTATGCCATTATACCTTGTGAAATCGCTACATGATGATCTTTGTGATTTAATACATGTTAATGTGTTCGCAATTTAATTAGAAATAATTAATTTCACAAGTAGGCATAGAATCGATTGACCATCGAGAGAGGTGTTTGATTAATATTGGATCATTGATTTTTAACCTAGTCAATATTCTTGTTATTGTTGTTTGTTTATTATTGTTTTGATTGATATCCTATAATTTGATCAATTTTATTATAGTTTAGGGATTCATGTGGCGACCCAGAGGCGGATTTAGTTCTAGCTCAAATAACAAATAACATTAAGTCCTATAGGAGATAGAGATATACTTCTATGCTTAGTGCAACATTTTGCGATGTTCTAGCTTTGTATTGTGTTAGTGGAACATTTTGTGATGTTCTAGCTTTGCATTGTGTTTTTATCTATTCGCATCCATCATATAAATCATAGATAAAAATAGGTTTAATTTGTATCGAGAGAGCATATTGACACATAAGGAATATCGATTATCAACATATAATGAGAATTGATTGAAAACGAGTAATCAATGGCTTGTAGTGGGTCAACAATAGTGGATTTTAATCCTAGTACCTTATTGATTTGATTGCCTTTAGGATTTGTAAATATTTTAGCTACTTATTTTCTTAGATAACTTTCTTTTCTTAAAAATTATTTCCAAAAAAATTAAATGTGTTTCCTTTTATTTAAAGCCGTTATCAATAAAAGTGAATTTAGTATATTCAGTTCTCGTGAAATTCGACATTTTACTCGTCATTGTACATAGTCGATTAATATACAGTTTTAATTTAGTATTTGACACGTTAAATTAATGTTTTATTAATAATATATTAATAATTACCCGCTTATATACTCGATTAATACTTTACTGTATTTTACTTTTAAATCATCTAACTTCTTTAGTATTATTAGTTAACAGTCTAATAATACGTATAAGATATGTACGTAGTCGCATTCGCTTGATACCCATTCAGATAAAAATTTTCATACCCATAAGAAAGTACTCTCCCAACATACCTTTTTAACCGGATAATACCTCATTTCCCCCACATACCCTTTTAACAGGGTGATACTTCGTTTTATTTTGTACAAGTATCTATAATACCATATTGCTATTTTAGTCTAGTAAATAACAAATATAATATTCCTTAAAAAAGTAGCACGATTTTATAATAACAATAGTTAGAGGCGTAATAATTATAATGATAAATAAAATATCAATATGAGAAAATTTTTCATCCAAAGTTTGATCAATTAATAGTTACTTCACCTGTGCGATGCACAGGTAGAGTTCTAGCGTATATCCGTATCAAAATTGACATGTAAGTGTGCTTTTTAGATATCATGTCATAAATAAAATATAATATACCAGTTGCATTGTATAAAATTATGCATTGATATGAGAATTATAAATCACCATTGGATATTTGTAGTAAAATGCATGATTATTGAGCATAAATTTGATTGCATAACTGAGTCCATAATTCTGGGTCTCCTCCAAACATGTTGTGCAAGTTCACATGTCCAACATCTATAAAGTTGTAATAATTAGCAGTCAAATTGTTGAATCACAATCAACTATTGCAAGCATGAGTCTAGCCTCTCACCTAGGGGTGGGCAAAGTTCGAGTTGGGTTGGTTTTGGTTCAAACCAATCGAAGCTGAATTCCCTGGTTTTTTTATTCTTTTTTAACCGCCCCAACCTACCCATATCTAGCAAGCGAACCAATCTAAACTGACTAGGTTGGGTTGGGTTGGGTTTACCCATATAATTTACTGGAAAACAAAGAAAAACAACTACTGGTACCATAATTCTCAAGGAAACTCGCCAGCGGCCACCAAAGAAGAACAACTATCATTCACATAGTTTCTATGGAAACTCATCGGCAACCACCATTTAGGTTATCCACTCCGCCGCCTTATTGCCCTCTCCTCTATATCTCGTCCAGAAGTCAAACTCTACCAATAACCCATTATTCCTCGCCAATAACAACGTGAAACCTTTCCTTTTTCACCCCAGAAAGTTCTCGTTCACCCTTTTCTGCCGCCGCCTCCTTGTTTCGGCACCCAAGCAAGAAATCGACCCAAGAAGAGCGTGGTCATCACGAGAATGGCACTGATATTGGTATTTGACGACTAATCTACTAGATCAGTTTGATGCGTCTAAATTACCTACTCGATTTAGTAGAAAATTATAAGGACTCCAAATTCCCCACTCAATTTGCTGGACAGATTTGGAGATTCAAATCGTAAGATTACATTGAAGGGAAAAACGATAGCGGGCTCAATGACTGCTTGAGGTACTACATTGTTGCAGGGAAGAAAGCATTGAAAGTGAAAATCTCAGGGATATAGACTAGAGAAGGAAAGATAAATCTTGACTAATATTCTCTCATATCAGGGGAAATGGGTTGAATTGGTTCTTAAGTGGATTTAGTCCAACCATACCATCACAGCCCAACAAGTGGTTGAAACCATTAAACTGAAAACGAGCCCAATCTATTAGCTTAGTAAACCAAACCAACCCAACCCATGGCATGTTGGTTTTATAGGTTGGGTTGATTTTCAGAAATTGTGCCCACCCCTACTCTCACCTATTTATTGTATGGGAAGACTAATTCCAAAAACAATAAATAATAGTGAATAATAAAATATTGAACAGATACGTGCCGTTGGATTTGCATAGCAAAATCAGTAAATACAGTTTTGATTCAGTATTTGACAAGTTAAATTAATGTTTTATTAATAATATACTAATAGTTATCAGCTTATCTACTTGATTAATGTTTTACTATATTTTACTTTTAAATCATCTAACTTATTTAATATTATTAGCTAACAGTCTAATAAGATGTACTGGGTATGCACATACCCGTATTTACTCAATACCCGTTTATATAAAAATTTCATACCTATAAGAAAGTACCCTCATGATATACCATTTTAACCAAATAATATATCGTTTCCCCACATACATTTTTAACTTGGTGATACTTGTTTTATTTTGTACAAGTACTCATAATACTACGTTGCTATTTTAGTCTAGCAAATAAAAATATAATCCTTAAATAAATAGCATGATTTTATAATGACAATCGTTAGAATTGTAATATTATAATGATAAATAAAATATCACTATGACAAGAATTTTCACAATTTTATTGCGTACAATTATTTCACTTAACACAAAGCTAATTATATTGACATTCATAGAACAATTTTCACGTTGACTATGAAAACTAAGAAACCATCGATGGAAAAGAGAGCATACAAAATTTATATAATTCCAAAACTACCCTACACCTATATCTTCCTTCAATACCTACACCTATATCTTCATTCAATAAGTATCAGTACAATAACTCTAAGAACACATTTAGAGTGTAGATGATATTCATTTATCAGAATGAATTATTTTACCTTATTCATTCTCTACCACATATTTTTGGAAAAATTATTTTTCTCATCTCCTCATATAGTGTCAAACATTCTCTAAAGAAATCACTATTCACTAAATCCATTCTAAAAAAATCTAAACTACACACTCTCTTATTATAAAAGACCCAAGGGAAGTAATATTACAATAAATGATAAATTCTATATGATTTAAGCAATATTACAACAAATGATAAATTCTATATGATTTAAGCAATATTACAACAAATGATAAATTCTAAATGATTTACCCATAACATTAATTTTTAGTCACTTTCCACTCTAGAAAGAATTAAAAGAATTTTTTTGTTCTAAATCATTATTATCATCAAATATTATTACTATTGTATTCCATCAACTTAAATTTTTACCAATATATAGGTTCCCACAAAAAAGAAATTAAGTAATGTAGTAAACTTATAGCCACATGTTTTATGACATATAGTTTAACATATTGAATTGAATTAAAGTTCTGGAACTGATTTAATTTTACTTCTTTATTATTAGTTATTGATTTAACATTGCGCATCAGACATGTACCACCGCTATTATATATGTACCCGCTTGATACCGATTCAGATAAAAAATTTCATATCCATGAGATTATATCCACTCCACATATAAAAAATTACATTGTATATATAAGAATATCTAAATTAGAAACATAAATTAGGAATATATATATATATATATATATAAGAATTTTCTCTTCAATTAAACGAAGATTATAGTGTTATTCAAAATGTATTATCTTATCAAATATTGACAATGACTTTAGAAAAGCATTAGGGTGTTACCCAAAGAAAACATTAAAAGAAAATGACGTCTTTCCTTGGTATAAATTTCAAAATTACACCAAGGAAAATCTGAAAATTACATCAAGATTCTAAGAGGGTGTCCTCAATATAGAATTCGATGGATTTTTTACATTGTATGGATTCTTATGAAATTGATGAATTTTAATAGAATTCTACAGAATCCGTCAGATTCTCATGAATTTTATGACATGGATTTTTGTGGATTTCTAATGGAATTTGTTAGATTTCAGAGAGTGTTTCCAACACAGAATTTAATCGATAGAATTTCATATTGATTTTTTTGGATTGTTATTTCTATTTCACTTTTGCCTTGTGTGATCGGATAATCAATTATAAAATCATTTAAGAACTTACTAGTTTCAAGTTGATAAATTTAAACGTTAGAGTTACAAATTAATTAAAATTGAATAAAGATAATAAAGATAATAAAAATCATTTTCGACTTTATGTACGAATATAAAATTTATGAAAGGGCAATTATATTGCCACTACAAATTTTTATTCCCCCAGTACATTTTAGCTCCACCACAATTAAGAATTAAAATTGATAGTTACATCACATTAAATTTACATTATAACCAATATATAAAAAATAAAATGCAAGAAAAATGAAAATTAAAATAATACAATAATGTGGTGCACAAATCACAATTCTTCTTGTATGATAAGTCCTCACACCACACCAGAAGCACCATGGCTATTTGGACATAATCTTCAAGTTCTCGCTAAAAGTCTAAGGAACATAGGGTTTCGAGGTAAAAGATGAATTTCTTGTGCCAGTCCATCTTCCTTCACCTTATTAATTTCCACAGCCACCCATATCCAAGTTAGAGAAAGGACCCTAAAAACATGAAAATATTTTTTATCCCAAATGAAAAACCTTCAATATTTGCAAATAAGTTTGACGTCTTCCCCTTAGTGAGTTTCTTTTTTTTTTTTTTTGGTTCATTAGAGTAATTGGATATGATTTTCACCCACTTTTAGAATTATATATGATACTTCTCAACAATTAACAGACGTATGATTATAAAATACGGGTCTTGGTTTGTTGCGGGGGAAAACATCAAGGTAGTTGAATTCGATGCCTTCTGTTTGAGTGCCAAGAGCAAAATATGCCTGTGAAACGACTGCCAATTGGCAGAGCTAGTTTGTTCAAGAGAAGAAGAAGGAGGGAAAAAGGCCGAGCTAGTGCTAGTTACAAGAAAGAAGTCAAGAAGGTTTTTGGGTGGAAATTCATGGTGGTGGCCAGTGGTGGCCAGTGGGCACTATAAAGGCAAGAACGAAAATTAATTTGGGGAAATAAATACTTTTTTTAAAGTACTTTTTTTTTTATCAGAAGTAATACTTTGGTATTAATAAATAGTATAGTAGTATTTCAAATCTGGTCACTTAGGTAATTTCATAGAAGGACATTTGTGTAAATAAATAAAATGTTTAAAATTGTGGTGTAATGAATAAATTTCGTAGTGGCAATATAATTGCTCTTTATGAAATTACCCATGTAACTTTTTAATACTGTGGTAATATTTAATCTACATTCTAGACATTCATTTACTTTGCACAAATTAGAATATGATGTGATTTCAAAAAAATAAAGTTTGTCAATTTGGATTTTACTAAAAATGATGAAATTATTTTAAATTTAATATCATTATATTTTTATAATAATCTCACATATCGTCCATGGATAAATTTCTTTTGTATAAATTGATTATAATGTGATTTTTTAAAAATTAAAAATGCGAAGGAAAAAATTACGTGCTATTGTGATAACAATAATTATTTATTTATTTTGAAAAGAAGGTAGTCTTTCATTAATTAATTAATAGAATTCCCCACAAAAGAAGAAATGAAAATGGGTATACAATCAAACCAATGAAAAATCAACGGTGATATAATCACCGTTTTTGTATAAATTGAATGTGATATGATTGTTTAAAAACTAGAGTGACAAGGAAAAACGTGTTTTGAAATTTTATGATTTAAAGTTTTTGTAAATTATCTAGATGTAAAAAGATTTTATGGAATCCATAAGAATCCGAGGGTGATAGGTCGGATTTTAGCAAGAATGTTGCAAGTGTAGTTTCAAACTTAGAATCCATAGAATTCCATTGAAATCCACAATTTAATAAAATCCATCAGATTCCATAGGTAATTAAAGATATCAGAATTCTATAGAATCCAAAGAATTCTGAATTGAGGACACCAGATTTCTATAGATTCTGCATAATTTTAAATTGGAGATACCTGGATTTGTATAGATTTCTAAAATCCACCAAATTCCATATTGTGGGCACCTCCCTAAAAAAAACTTATATGATTGTGGTGTGGATTTTAGACGGGGAGCAATTTTAGGTAGAATTGAGTTCTAATCAAAGAAAGGAATTTGAGAATTTCCATAGAAAGTGATGAGGGAGGGAGATATGTTAATAGAAATGCTAGACAAATCGGTTATAACGCTAGATGTAGCGAAGAGGCGGGAAAAATTTAGCAACTGCGCCAGGCAAAATCAATTTTGTGCCAGACAACTATAGTATTGTATATGATATGATATGATATCATTTTTTTTTTTAAAAATAGATATTGGTTATAAACAATAAATTTAAGTATGAAATGTGATTATTCCAAAGTAAAAATGAATTGATTGTATTTATTTTTTAGTATACAATGGGATTGTAAGGAAGGAGTGGAGAATTGAACCCTTGATCAAGGGTGTGAAACTCTAACACGGATACCATTAGACCACATGAGTCTTCGCGAATTAATTGTATTTTTAAGGGATAAGGATAATACTCTATTTAAATAATTCGAAGATAATAAAGAATCTTATAATGTGCTTAACTCATATAACCAAGTTCTTTATGTCCAAATAATCATCACATATAGCATGATTATCATTTTTAAAGATATACTATATTCAACAAAGTGATCGCAATATCAAATTCAATATAGTCGGTTCGTCAGATTATGATTCTTCATAGATAACTGAAAATTATTTAAGTTTTTTGTATTTAGATTTACATCTATAATCTGAGATGATTTATTCCCGTGTGATAATCTAGTAAATTCAAAAAGTTAGAACTTTAGAATAACGTTTTTAAATAAATAAATAATTAGAACACTAAATTAAAAGTGTATGAAAGTTGAGGGTTAATGACTAAAATTAGCTATGTCAACGAAACGAGTCGAGCCGGCTCGGCTTGCCTAAATTTAGGCCCAAGCTCGGATCGGGCTTTTCTGAGCCGAGCATTTTTTAAAAAAATAAATAATACAAAGATAGTAGTGATAGAGATAAAATGTGCTGTGATAAACAAAAATGGTAGTGTCTAATTACACTTTATATGAAATTATAAGACAAATAATTAAATTATTACAAAGATAACAAGACAAATAATTAAATTTTTTGGTTTTTTTAAATTTCAACACTGGCCTTTACACCGGCCGCCCCGTTTTGGCCCGGCGAGCCATACAGGCCCAGGCCCTGGCTCGGGATAAACGAGCCACTAGCCGAGCCGGCTTGGGCTTTTTGTGGGCCGGGCCGGGAGCCGGCCGACTTGTTATACATCCCTAACTAAAATGTTCAAACTTAAAATTTCAAGACTAAAAATAGAATTGAAAATAGTATATTCGGATAATAAGAAAATAAATATATGACTCCAAAACTAAGATGACTGTTTTTGAAAAAGCTTTGGGCTAAGCAATTAAACTAGAAATATTTGAACTAACTTGAAATAATGACCAAAACTTAGCAACTTCGAAAATAATTTCTTGGAAATTGTTTTAAAGTGTGTGTGTATATAAAAGGCCTGCAATTTGGAGCCATTTGTGATCAAGTTTGGCAGAAAAATGGTGCTCGAGGCATGCCATCACACAATGGGTCTATGGTTTTGGGAGAAAAGCGTCAATACAACAAATACAGCGGGATAAATTAATTCACTTTCTTATGATAACCTAATAGGAGAGAAACAAATAGAGCAACAATAGCTCAAATATAAAATTTTTCATCTTTAAGTAAAATCTAAAATATTTTACACAAGACAATATAGCCATTACTGCTTGTCACCATGTCACTTCCAAACTTCTTAGTCTCAAACTCACACTTGCATTCAGTGATAAAATGCAAGTTCTCATGCTAAAAGTAAATATTCTCAATTTTTATAATATTTTCATGCACAACATATATTCTCATGAATCACGGTTTTAAAATAATAATAATAATAATAATAATAATAAAAAACAATATAATAAATAATATTATAACAACAACTACAATAATAATCAGAATTTAAATTCATGTATTCACAGTATAATTTTACTAATTAATAATGCACAATTCTCTTAAAAATATTATTTGTAGAAAGAGTCTACCTCATCCTTTGTGTATCAACAGTCTACCTGAGTTCCACATCTCATCTAGTTAAAAACAAATAAATTCATAAAGTTAGATCTTGATAATATCGTTTTTAAATAAATTGATAATTAGAATACTAAATTAGAAGTGTATGAAAGTTGTGGGTTAAACACTAAAATGTTCAAGTTTAAAATGTGAAGGCTAAAAATAGAGTTGAAAATACTTCCGGACAATAATAATAAGGTAAATATAAAAACTCCAATACTAGGATGATTGTT
>CAVNYN010273955.1:0-24595 GCA_963692815.1 Nyctanthes arbor-tristis
GATAAAGAAACTGGACTAAAGCTGATTTGAACTTGAGAATTGGGAAAACCTGAGAACTTCAGAAATGAGGCTTTGATACCATGATAAACTCAGAAATTTTAGCTGAAAAATGTGTATTTCTTGATGGAGAATTCCCTATATACATATATATATATATATATCTTAATACACAGATATTCTGCCCCTGAACTATCATATACAGATCTACCTACAGCTAGTATATCCTAAAGAATAAAACAGCAAAGCTATACAAATCAAATGAACACATAATCTGCTGAATATAATGCCCAATAATCTGTATCTGATCTACATATATTCTACATATAATTTTCTGTATAAAATATACATATAATCTGACTAGTTAATGCATATGATCTGACAACCATCACCAGCTTCAGAGAGTCATTGGAAGTACTGTAGTCACTCCATTTCCGTGGCGGTGAATATGATTGAGTGGACCCAGAAACATATTCGTTTTTTTGACAAGGAACCTGGACAGGGACTTTTTCTGATCCTTGAGATTTACTCGATGTTGATCATAACCTCTTTTTGATTTTGATCGACTTCGAGCCTTTTTCTGAGAATTTTCTCAATGGTGAAACCAATTGAGTTTCTCTGATCTTCGTCCAGGTGCGTGCTGAGTGAAAGATTTCAGCAAGTGTCCCCTCTAAGGAGTCATAATTTTCTTACCTTTGTCACTTGTCATTGCAATCTTGATGCTTGAAATTGACAGATTTGATGGAATCGAGCGATGAGAGGTAAGAGAGTCCCACTGGGCTTGCTAAGAAATTTGTAACCAAAAATTTCGTATATTAAAATAAATAATACGGAAATTATTACAGATCAAATTTTTTTAAGAAAATGAAGTGGATTGACGCTCCCATCACTTTAGGTTGCAAAATCCTCTTATTGAAACTTGGATTTGATGTGAAGAAAAATTTGATCTCCGAATTTGAACTTGAACGCTTGATTTTGGCTTGAAGAAAATAAAGAACCTTGAAGACTTTGCCTTGCACTTCCTCTTCCTTGATTTCTCCTTCCAAATTTTTCCCTTCCGGACTTTGTTTTATGGCTTTCAAGAGAAAATTTAGAGAAATTATAGAGTATATTTGAAATCTATAACTGACGCAAGCCTTGAGGTTTTTTGAAAATTTTTGAAATCAGTTGAAATCTATAGAGTCTATTTTTAACCACCCTTTTATTAATTAATTTTGACTTAATTTATGTTTAAAAAGTAGGATGAGCTTTAGGGTGGACTTTAAAAATGAACAGAAAAGGCCTTTAACAACTAATTGGGCTTTTACAAGTCTTGGTTTTTTTTTGGGTGGTTTAGACAAATACCCCATAAACAATTATGGTTTAGGAATTTACGTTCAAAACTTTTGATTTCAGTAAGTAGCGTAAAAATACAATGAAACGGCAATACATTGGTTCAAATTTGATGTGCACAGGTTATCAGGGACATGTTTCTTCTTTCTTTGACAGTTGAATTCTTTCTAGAAAATACTTTCTTTATTGTTATTATTATTTTTTCCCCATTAAATATTACTTTTTCTGTGTGCACCATATTTTTCTCAATGGTAATAAAAATGCTACTTAAACTCACGTAGAAATTTCGTCACATTCAACATTACTTTCTTTTGGTAAAAAGTTACATATATGAAAATTCACATATTGAAAAATGTTATATTTAATTAAAAAGTCACATTTCAATTTAAAATAGAAAAAGTGACAAACAATATAACATTTTTAAATCAAATGTGATTTTTCCTGTATGTATCATTTTAGTTAAATAGTAATACAAATGTACTTAAAGTCGTGTGTACAAATTTTGTCACATTCAACGTTTCTTTTTTGTCAAAAATTCACATATATAAAAATTCACCTATTGAAAAAGTCACATTTCAGTTTAAAATAGAAAAACTAACAATCAGTGTGACATTTCTAATTAAACGTTACTTCTCCGATATGTATCATTTTAGTTAAATAGTAATACTAATGTGACTTAAGGTCATGTGTAGAAATTGTCACATTCCACATTACCTTTTTGTCAGAAACTCACATACCTAAAAAATTCATCTATTGAAAAAGTTACATTTAACTAAAAAATCACATTTTAGCACAAAGTAGAAAAAGTGACAATCAGTGTGACATTTCTAAATTAAATGTGTGTTTTCCTATATATATCAATTTAGTTAAATAGTAATACTAATGTGACTTAAGGTCACATGTAGAAATTATCACATTCCCATGTTACTTTTTTTTTCAGAAAGGCACATATATAAAAATTCACCTATAGAAAAAGTTACATTTAACTAAAAAATCACATTTCGGTTTAAATTAAAAAAGTGACAATCAGTGTGACATTTTTAATTAAATGTAACTTTTCCTATATGTATCATTATCTGTTAAATAGTAATACTAATGTGACTTAAGGTCATGTGTAGAAATTGTCACATTCCACATTACCTTTTTGTCAGAAACTCACATACCTAAAAAATTCATCTATTGAAAAAGTTACATTTAACTAAAAAATCACATTTTAGCACAAAGTAGAAAAAGTGACAATCAGTGTGACATTTCTAAATTAAATGTGTGTTTTCCTATATGTATCAATTTAGTTAAATAGTAATACTAATGTGACTTAAGGTCACATGTAGAAATTATCACATTCCCATGTTACTTTTTTTTCAGAAAGGCACATATATAAAAATTCACCTATAGAAAAAGTTACATTTAACTAAAAAATCACATTTCGGTTTAAATTAAAAAAGTGACAATCAGTGTGACATTTCTAATTAAATGTAACTTTTCCTATATGTATCATTTTAGTTAAATAGTAATACTAATGTGACTTAAGGTCATGTGTAGAAATTTTGTCACATTTCACTTTAATTTTTTTGTCAAAAAGTCACATCTATAAAAGTTCATCTATTGAAAAAGTTACATTTAATTAAAAAGTCACATTTCAGTTTAAAATAGAAAAAATTAATTATTGATATGACAATTTTAAATTAAATGTGAATTTTTCTATACGTATTATTTAAGTTTAATGGTACAAATGTGACTTTTAAGTCCAATAATAAATCACATTTTACAATTAAAAATACATATAAATAGAGATAGTCATCTTTCAAAAATAAATAAATAAATAAAGATAGTCATGTTTAGTTTTATTGTGAAGTTTTAATTGAAAATATTATTTTTTTAATTTATATGTGATATTTTTACTAATTAATCATTTTATCTCTGTGATTTTTTATATCCACGACTTTTTAATTAAATAATAGCAAACTAATAATATGATTTTTTGAAGACAAAATACAATGAAGAAGTTACCCTAAGAGGTTACAAAAAATGAAGTCAAAAGGAAAATAAAAAGAAAAAAATGATAGTAGAAGACAGGTGGGCCAATAAAAAATAGAAAGCATGTAGGTGGAGGGAGGAGAGAGAAGGAACAGGCGGTGAGAGAAAAAGACGGTCCACTGTGTAGAAAAAAATGGTTTTTGCTGTATTTTTATAGCATGCAATTATTTGCATGTATTTTTCAAACTTTTTAATAAAAGAAAGCATCTAGCCAAATTTTTCCTTGTTTTATTTAGGACTTAGTTGTATTAATAAAAGGGGTATTTAGAGAAATACGACATAAAGATTTTGAAATTTGAAAAATACGGTCGAAACTAATAGCTCCGTGCATTTACGGCTGTTTGCCTCTTCAACAATGGGTTTTATGCATTTAGCATCGCAAATTTGATGTTGGGCCTTGAGCCCAGCATGTTTAGACATTAGAGTATTGAGAGTGCAATACATATACTCGCCATTTCCTAAAGCATGCGGCCTTTTATTAGCATTTCCTTTTTTTTAAGAAAATAATTAGTGATTGAGAATTTTATGCTTTTTTTTTTTAAACTAAGACATAGATAAGGTTGGATAATGATTATCTAGCATTTACTACTCACTTGACTAAGAATCAATTGTAAAAAGTCACGTTTTCCATAACTTTTTCAATTAAAAAGTCACATAGAAATTGAAATGATAGATTTACACAAAATTGGGTGGCATGTAACTTTTTGTTTTAAAAAATCATATAATGATTATTTAGCATTTACAAAAAATGTGACTTAGAGTTGGCCGAAAAAAGTCACGTTCTATATAATTTTTTCAATTAAAAAGTTGAATATATATATTTGGAAAAAAATGTCGAATATAGATTAAAATCATAAATCTACACAAAATGGGACAGCAGGTATGACGTTTTGTTTTAAAAAATCTCATAATGATTACTTGACATTTGTTACATACGTGACTTAAAATTGTTTGTACAAAGTCATGTTCTATGTAATATTTTCAATTAAAAAGTCACATATAAACTAAAATCTACAAATCTCATATTATGTAACTTTTTGTTTTAAAAAAACAAATAATATTTATTTGACATTTACACCATACATGATTCAGAGTCAATTCTAAAAAGTCACATTCCATGTAACTCTTTCACTAAAAAGTCACATACAGATTAAAATTCTATATTGACACAAATATCACGTGCCATGTAACTTTTTTAGTTTAAAAAGTCGCGTAATGATTATTTCACATTCACTCTATATGAGACTTATAATTAGTTGTAAATAGTCACATTAAATGTAATTTTTTCAATTTAAAAAGTCACATAGAGATTAAAAAGTCACACTCCATGTAACTTTTTAATTAAAAAGTTACATACAGATTAAAATTCTATATTTACACAAAAATCACGTGAGATCGGAACTTTTTGGTTTAAAAAGTCGCATAATGATTATTTCACATTTACTCCGTATGAGACTTATAATCAATTGTAAATAGTCACATTAAATGTAACTTTTTCAATTTAAAAAGTGACGTAGAGATTAAATTCGTACAATTACATAAAAATCATATGTCGTATAACTTTTTGCTTTAAAAAGTCGCGTATTAATTATTTCACATTCACTCCCTATGTCTAACTTTTTTATTAAATAATTATATAGATGTGATTTTATTTTTTCTATATGTAACTTTGTAATTTAATGTGATTTTTTAATTACAGATTATTATATAATGTGACTTTTAAATTTCGCTTTTTAATTCAACTTGATTTTTTTATTATCGATTACTCTATATATATATATATATATATATATGATTTTTTATCAAATAGTTACATAAATTTGACTTTCACAATTTCTTTACTTGAATTTTTTTTTTTTTTGGGTGAGCTCATTTACAGAACTTTTTAATTTAACATGACTTTTTGGTTTATTGGTTATTCTATATGTGATTTTTTAAAATTTTTACATTTGACTTTTAAATTTTCATATGTGACTATTTAATTTAATGTGACTTTTTTTTAATCAAAGAATAAAATAACATGAAATTAAATAAATACAAAATTTAGTGTTATTTATATAATTTATAGCAATGTGGCCCATGCAAAAGAAAGAATCACCACAGGAAGAAACAAGATGTGTATAATTATGCCGTAACAAAGAAGAGGAACCACCATATTTTTACGGCAATTAGAGTTGGTAATTAATTTGGCCGTAATTTTCAAAAGAAAAAATAATTTGAAGTGGCCAACCTAATTTTCCCTTAATAAAAATCGGCCCCATCTAATAAATTTGATTAACTTAATTAATTTATTTTTAATCAAAAATTTTAATGTCTACAAGCAGTTGAAATTTGAGTGTTTTGGCGTTTGTTTAGGAATTCGACTTTCTGTTTTTCTATTTTTTCTGATTTTTTTATCATTGAAATACCGTTCAGACTTATTTTAATGATTCATTGCTTAATAATAGCCTATGTTATTTGCATAACAAACAATGTTATTTATCAACACATTATGTTATGTGCGTAAGACATTATGTTATTTGTATAACAAATTGCGTTTTGTGCGAAACAAGCTATGTTATTTATATAACAAGTTATGATCCGTGCAACAAGATATGTTATCTGTGTAACAATATATATTATTAAAAAATTTTTGTTATTTGTGTAAAAAAAAACTATGTTTTCTGTGTAACAATCTGTGTTATTTGTAAAACAACCTATATTACTTGTTTAATAAGTTATTTTTTTATGTAACAACCTATGTTACTTGTTTAACAGGTTATGTTATTCATATAATGACCTATGCCAAAATAGTATAACATCATCTATTATATGAATTAAAACGTCAAACAATTGACACTATATGAATTTAGAAAGAAAAAATGATTTAAAATAAAAGAGAGAAAACAAAGCACAAAAGGGGAAATAAGGAAAGAAAAACAAAAATTCGTAAAATGAAAAATAAAAAAATTCTGGCCAACGGGGTCGCCAGAATCCAACTGGTAAGAATTTGGCCGACCAGCCAGCCGTCGATGACATGCCAAACATTGGCTAGAATCTGGCTAGCTGGTCACCGGCGGGTGGGCGGGGGTGGTTTGGGGATTTGGTGGGGATGGGTAGGGGTTCGGGGAATGGGATGGAGATATTAAAAAAATATTTATTAAAGAGAAAAAATAATAAAAATGTTAAAAAATAATAAAAAGTAACTTACCTTATTACCTATGTAGCGCAGTATTTTATACAATATTTTTGAAAATTTACCAAGTATTTTTGTAATAAACGAAAGTTGGACAGGTATTTGCGAAAAGACCCCATATTTTAGAAAGTCTCCAAGAATAACAAGTAAAATGCTGTTTAATGTTATACAGCCTTCCGGCGGGCTTTATCTAGGCCAACTCTCCAATTCACTGAGAACCCCTGGTTTTGACGAGTTCTTGACCGGGCTTATTGCAGCTCGATACAATATAAAAACTTGCCTGGTCAACCACCGACCAGCTTACTAGGTTGCTGGGCCTTTTTTTTTCCACAGTAGTTTGCCCGGTTTTTAGAACTATGCTTTATATTCTTATAGCAAATGTTGTTAATATATTGCGGATTCCACAATCTAGCTGCACATTTTTACGTTTATATACTTGAAACAATGTTGTATGAAATTTCTAAGATCAGAAGAATAATTCTTGTGAAAGTTACGGGACGCAAAATTATTGATGGGTATTTACTAAATTATTTTTTTAGTATGTAGAAGTGTAATGGCTGATTAAAATTTGACCGATCCAGCTAATAAAAAAGATAGGGGTTCGAGTATGGTCGGGCTCCGAATAACTCGATATGTTACACTAGACATGGATCATTAAGAATCCATAAGCTACGAGGTGCAAGAATAATATATGCTACCTCCATCCCAAATATATATTCAACTTTGCTTGAGTAGAATTTAAAATTAATAGTTATAACTAAATATTAAATGGAGTTAGATTCTTTAGAAAAAAATAGAGATAGATTACTAAAATAATACAAACTAGTATAGCACTCATGCGCTGCATGAGAAGAACAACGTTAAAAAATATATCCAATAGTAAGATGTACAAATAATTAACAACATACATGCATAAGTTTGTCTAAGTATAAATAGTATGAGATCTCCAAATTCTAAGTATATATATATATATGATTGATTTCTAAATATTAGAATTCTAATATTATATGATGTTCATTCAACATATGGCGGGAAACAATCCAGCCAATAAACTTTGTATCAGTGGAGTGAAACACAATTCACATGTAAGCAATCTTCTCGTTCGTATGTCTCAGCGGAAGAAGTCTATCTTCATTATTCAATACATTCATATTACAATTTCGGCTAAGAATCTTTAATATAAGAGAAATAATAAGAGACATTACGATATCAAAGTATAGTCATGTGGTTGATTTCACGAACAATAATAGTGTGTTTGATTGCATATGCTTTCCATGGAAAAATTTCCAACTTCACGCGTTTAATTGACAAATGGAAATGCGTTTAATTGACAAATGGAAATGAAATTTAAATTCTATGGTATAACCCTTCTACGCATAGTTTTAACCATTTCCCACCTCTCCCATAATAAAATATTTTCATGAAAGGTGAAAAATTTTCCACATTTTCGTATCAAACATACCCTTAATTCCTACTTTCTCCAAATATTAAGTCATCTCACTCGTGAGTTGTACAGAAAGAATAATTGAAAAAATATGTAAATTATAAGAAGTTGAATATTTATCATAAACAAACTACTTGCAAGGCTAACTTATAACTAATTAAACTACAAACTTTCAACACAACTATAAATACCTCGGTTGCCATTCCTAGTATATCACTCATGCGATGCACCGCGATTGCTATATACTAAAATTGAAATAATAAAATTTTGATCTTTACATATAATTAAAAAACTTAGAAAAGTGTATGAAATAAGCATCATACATACATTAAAATATTTATAAAATTTAAAAATACAACAAAACTATTTAAATTGAAAAAAAATTCCTAAAAATTTGCTTGTTAGTGAATTTAATTTAATTTACCGCTCTCTATATCGCATTCGGTTGAACCTTCACCCGTGGAAAATGAGCCGCAAGTAGCCTTGCATTGCGTTCCACCAAAAATTTGATTAATGTTTTATCAATCTATTTTTAATGTCTTTCTGCATTGTTTTAAAATTATCACATTATTTATTTATTTTTTACAAATATTTTATTCGAGATTTGACCAACATTAATTGATCTATTATTTTTGCAAACTTCAATTGATGAAAAAAATAGTTATTAAATGGATAATAATTACTAATTAACACGTAAAGATGGCCAACTATAAACAAACAGACTAAGAAAGAACAGAAGAGTCTGCCAGATTGACTTGGATAATACTACCTACTAAAATAAACTTAACGATGAACATAATAATGCTATAATGCACAAAGGAAAGTTGACGAGGAAAGGGAAAATTGCCAAAAAATGGAAAAGATTTAATGGAATTTGCAGTTAGATGGAAAAATTGACATTTTCCATGGAAAATTTATGCAATCAAACACACCCCTAGCCTTTCACTTGTGGGTGGAAAGAATAATTAAAAGAATACATAAATTATAAGAAGTTGGATGTTTACCATTAACAAACTACTTGCAAGGTTAACTTATAACTAATTAAACTACAAATTTCCAATACAACTATAAAGACCTCGGTTGTCATTCCAAGTATATATCACCCACCTAGATTACTATACAATTAAATTGAAATAATAAAATTTTGATCTTTACATATAATTTAAAAAACTAAGAAAAGTGTATGAAATAAGCATCATACATACATTACAATATTTATAAAATTTAAAAATACTACAAAACTATTTAAATTGTGAAAAAATCCTAAAAATTTGCATATGTTAGTGAATTTAATTTAATTGAGCGCCTTCTATATCACCTCCGGTTGACCCTGCGACCATGGAAAATGAGTCGCAAGCAGCCCTGCACTGTGTTCCACCAAAAATTTTTAGTGTTTTATCAATCTATTTAATGTTTTTCTGCATTCTTTTAAATTTTTCACATTACTTATTTATTTTTTATAATTATTTTAATTGAGATCCGGCCAACTTTTATTGATCCTTTTTTTTTTTTTGCAAACTTCAATTGATGAAAAAAAAAAACAATTATTAAATGGATAATAATTACTAATTAACACATATAGATGGCCAACTCTAAACAAACATACTAAGAAAGAACAGAAAATCCTGCCAAATTGACTTGGATAAACTTAATGAACATAATAATTATAGAACAAAATAAACTTAATGAAGAATATAATAATGCTATAATGCACAAAGGAAAGTTGCTAAGGAAAAGGAAAATTTCCCAAAAATGGAAGAGATTTGACGGAATTTATGAAGAGAAAAATAATCAATTATACCATATTTCAAAATGTGATTGTAGACGCTCAAAAGGAAATTTCGAAATGGGAACAAAGGGAAGAGAATTTGCAGCAAAGGGGAAAAATAGACTTAAAAAGTAAAATTGGCACCACAAAAAAGGCACCGTAATAAAATGATTACAAGAGTTACCACGCGAAAATGGGCGGGAAAAAAAGGAAGGTCACTTAAGTGCCTTTATATATAATAATAATAATAATAATATATATATATATTAGATTTCTTAATAAAGAAAAATGACTATACATAATTTGGAACATCACAAGAAAAACTGGTCGATATATTTGAAATTTGATAAAGCCATTAAAAACCCACAAGTTATTAGGTACAAGTGTAATGTTATATTGAAATTTGCTGGGGGCCATCAAATAGCCCGAAAGCTAGCTATCAATAGAAGTCACATATATTTTACATTGAAGTTACAATCTACAAAGGTTTATAGTGAGTATTAAATAAACTCTTCACTTTGAATGATCCTGAAAGTTTGAAATTGCTTAGAATTCATAACAAGAATATACAGAGTTATATGAGGAAGAAGGTGTACGCAATCAATTTTCTCAGTTAGTGGGATCATTCAGAATCAGACATGATAGTAATAGCAATTCAATCGTGTCGACTGCAATCTGACTTTCATCCACAATTCCACTCTTTAACGCAAACTTGATCGAGTTCCTTTTCCTGCTTTCTTTTTCATTGTCCGCTCCTAAATCAGCATTTACGTACTATGAATTAGAGATGCCCAGATCACGTAACATTTGCAAAAATAACAAAATAACTAGGATTTAAGCATCAATTAAACAGACCCAAATCACATAACATTTATAAAAACATGGCTGCGAGATAACCCTTTTCGCTTTACAATCATATGAGTTAAGCTCATGGATAGAGTTAAATACACAATTAGTCACTCAATTTACCTTTTTGCTTCTAAATCATCACTGAACTTCAACTTGTTAGCCGTTACTCACTGAATTTATAATCGCGTTACCCATACATTACCGAACTTATAAAAATATTTCTTATCCATCATTAAGATAGATTCCGTTAGTTACATTTAACAAAAGAGACGATGTGGCTTAACGACAAAATGACATGACTTATCCGCTTCGCCACGTGACAAGTGAAATACTTCTATAGCCATTGAACTATTTAAAGTGTTAGTGATTGGTCACTAAATTTACCGTTAAGTTACTAATCCATCATTAAACTTTAACGTGTTAATGGTTAGTCACTAAACTTGTCTTTAACTTACTAAACTATAATTGAACTTTGTCATGTTACTTGTCATTAATTGGATTTACAAAATGGTGTTAATGGATAACGTGTCGTTCGTTTCCCAAACTAATATTAATATATTTTTCTTTTTTTCGAATATTACTATTTATGTTGCATATTAACCATATGTCATAATGCCCTGAGTACTACTATTTTGAGATAGATTCTAATTTTCTATACTGAAGTAATTAATAAATTCTAACAATAACTTATACAATAATGCACGAAAAATCTTAGAAAGAGAATACACGCACTAATTTGGATTGAATGTATTCTTCTTTTAAGATTTTTCATGCATTCTCATATAAATAATTGTCAAAGTTTATTACTTCAGCATAGAAAATTAGAATCTATCTCAAAATAGTACTCGGGAAGTTATAACTCGCAATTAATATACAAAATAAACATAAATATTGTAAAAAAGAAAAAAATATTAACATCAGTATGGGACATAAATGTCACGTTATACATTGATATATCATTTTATAAATCCAGTTACTACACACATCAACGTACAATAATGGTTTAGTAACATAAAAGCAACTTCAGTGACTAATGAGTAATATATTAAAATTTAATGATAAATTGATAACTTAAAGGTATGTTTGGTAACCAACTAGTAACACTTTAAATAGTTCAATGACTATAGAAGTATTTCACTTATTACGTGACAGAGTTGTTAAGCCACGTCACTTAGCTGTTAAGCCACTTCATCTCCCCCGTTAAGTGTAACTGAATAGAATATGTTGTAGTGATGGATGAGAAACACTTTTATAAGTTCAGTAATGGATAAATAACATGTTTATAAGCTCAGTGAATAATGGGTTACAAGTTAAAGTTCAGTGATGATTCAAAAATAAAAGGGTAAATTGAGTGATCAAGTGTGTATTTAACTCACGGACGGCCTAATTTCCAAATGAAAATAAGTATTCGGGGACCTAATTTCGATATGAATATAATAATAAAAGTAGTGTGGACAGCCTAATTTCCATAAAGAGACGTTGACCATTTTTATTTGTGAAAATTGGTACCGTTGTTCTAGGTATTACTAAATATGGAGAAATCGTTGGTTTTTTTAGTCCTAAGAGTATCTCCAATGTGTTGTAGCAGTGATGGTGGAGGATAGTGATAGAGAAAAGATGATTATCTTACTTAAAAATGAATAAAAAGAGGTATAGAAAAAAAGGGGGAGGGAAAAATTAGAAAGAGATAAAGATAAGGTCTTGGGTTCGAATCGATACTCCCTTCCTCGAAGCTCCCCCAATTATATAAAAAAAAGTGAGGAAAAAGCAAGGTAAAAGAGAGAGGAGTGATTAAACAAAAAAGAAAATAAAAAAATATAAGGTCCACTCCATTTTTTGTGTGTGTCTCTTATCCCTGTGACTTTGGACCTTCACTTTTTGTATTAGAGATGCTCTAATGCAAATACTCGAGATCGGGCTAGAGTACATTAGAGACTGAGAATATATACTTGTGGCTTCTTATCATGAACCTTATATCTCAGTATGCTAACCTTTATTAATACAAGTAGAAATGAAAACTCTTTGATGAGATCAACTAACAACTTGCCCCAAAAAAAAAAAAAAAAATTCAATCGTTATTATTCTCCACAGTTGGGTAAGATGTCCTAATCAAAGCTACACTCGGGGTTATTTTTGATGTTATGAGTTTGCTTAGATTTCCAGAGTATGGTGTTATTTGAGATAGACTGATTAATATCAAGTCTTTTAGATAAAATATCGTGCCCCCACTTTTATTACTATATTATCTCGTATTATTAGCGTCTAATGGTAGAGGAAGTATTTGAAAAATTAGTCTTGAATCAAAAATTGAGAGCGAGACTTTACAAATACTAGCCAAAACGCTATTATATATTTTAAATTAGTTTAAAAAGAGGGTGTCGACAAGCTTTCGCTGCCCACTCAATATTTAAATGTATAATAATAGCTTATAGAATAAATATTCTTTTTATCTTTATAAGTTCGTACATATAATTATACAAAATATCATGTTGTTATTACTCTAAAATAATTATTGCGGGCTATTCATAATGAAACCTCGACTATGCACCGAAATCTCGGTCACATACATGCACATTCTCCATCCTTGGAATGATCCGGCCACAAAACTCTAAATTCAATACCTACGAGGTTGTTAAAGGGAAAAAGGAAAGAGGGGTGAGTACAAAGTACCCAGTGAATAACAACGTGCACTGGCTCATGCAAAATAATATAAGAAAAATCGTTTTTATGCATAAAGAAAATCATTTATATACACAAGTTAGGCCATCACTAGTTTAATCTCTACCGATAAATGTGCAAGATACAATGATTCAAAATGACCATAAACACATAGAATGGTCATAACACCACAAAAATTACCACATAATAAGACTAAACGGGTACATAGCAGCACTAGTAATGGAAAAATAAGAAACAATCGTTTATTTAAAACAATTATGCACAATCAAGTATAGAATGTCAAACCAATTTAAGAAAAACATGAGTTTCAAAAAAAGAGAGTCAATGCATGAGTTACTCACAATCCATAATTTGATTCTCCAACGGCGTGAGATTCCTTTAAGTTGAATACGGCTTCCAAATCCTTAGAGAGTTACTTTTAGTTTTAATTAGACATGTGATATGAGAAAAAGACATCTAGAGATGTATATGGATTGGGAGAGAGAGAGAGAGAGTGAGAGAGAGAGAAAGAGGCAGATATTTTGGGAATAGGATGATTGGAGTTTAATGGATAGGTTGAGGAAATCTTCACATTCGTCTCCTATTTATAGTTGCTGATTATGCCTTAAAATTATCCAAATTTAGTTTTTTTTAATTAGTCTTTGAGTTTCACCAATCATAATAAGGGCAAGTGGCATGTAAATGGCATATTTGGCCATATGTTTAAAGAGATCATGTGGCTAAATAGCGTCCATTCATTTATTACTCAGGAAATCTTTATTTTTTATGTTATCTTGCAAGTAAGTTGATGTACTTTGATTCATGTTACTTGAGGTCCTTTCATTATCTAAGTTGTTAAAATAAGTCTAAATCTTAAAATTTTAGCTTAACCCAATAACTAATTTGTTCATAAAATTTATTTAACTACCACTGATGAAATTTAACAAATTCAAAACTTATTGATCTAGAATTAAAAAAATTCCAAGATGTTTACATAAACAATCTTGGAAAATGGAAAATTGATCACCAATCAAGAATCTTTTACTTCTCAAGCGTTAGGAGCAAAGCCTATGCAAGGCAAAAGTTATGAATCATTACATACTTTAGTGTCGCAGCTACCATTTTGGATATATAAGGCGATTTTCTTGACATGATAAAAGTTATGATACATTACATACTTTGGTGGCTGGTGGGGGTTAAAATAGTAATTTGACACATCAAACTGGGCTTGGTTTGATGGGTCAAATTACTATTTTAACCCCCCATTAATCACCCAACTAGTCATTATAGTAGGCGATGTATCATTACTTTAAAATCATTACTATCTTCGTTCCAAAAAAAGGGTCTTATTCTTTTTTCACATAGATTAAGAAAAATTCATTTGATACTATTAAAAAAATAAATTTTAACATTATTTCCTATTATATGTTTTTATTTATTAATTATTCCATTTTAATAATTCTTTTTTTATAACTATGCACATTAAATAGGGGCATATAAGAAAACTAATATTTCAATTATTTTTTAAAAGGAAACTTGACCATATTTTGGTATAGACGAAAATAGAAACCTTGACCATCTTTTTGGAACGGAAGATCGGAATGGCATTTTGAAAACATAAAAGCTCATGCAACTAAGGAAGGTTTAGAGATTGCCTAAGATCATGGAATCTTGGTCAGAAGTCAGAATAGTTATGTGACTTGTCGAGAGTAGTTCGAGCCATATATTCTCGGAATCCATTTACACCAAATGATGGTCAATACATGACATTCCTTAAGTAACTAGTTATAAAAATATTTTCTTTTTGCTTAGTTCCTAGATTGCGCAATATTAGTTACCCTTCCGCGCTTCGTTTTTTGAGTTAAAACATTGGACAGTAGTATACCTTTGATTTTATCCTCGTCATCCAGAAAGATTTATTAAATTAGCAATTTTCATCAACTGTAACAACAAATAATGTTTTAAAAAAACAAATAAAGAGAAAAAAAAATCAAACGAGTTTTTTTATAGGTTAATTTCACAAATCAACCCCAACATTTGAGTTAAGAATTAGCCATGTTTCCAACCTTTTTTTTGACCTTTTGGGTTGCCAATATTTCATAAATTCACATGGTAGGTCCTTTTTGACAAATTCCGTCAGTATTGTCATTAATTTTTCAATAAAATTACCACGATACCCCTTAACTTTTTAATTTTAAAAACAAAAGATTTCAAATACCAAAAGGGAAAAAAAAGAAAAACACCCCACCCCACCCCACCCCATCCCATCTCAAAAACGGCTGTCGAAAATGGCAGGAACGGCTGTTGGAATGCTGCTATTTCCAGCAGCACAAAAATGGGGGTGTGAATCCCCCCATTCGTTGCTAGAAATGGTAGCATTAATTGCTACCAGAAAATCAAAGCAATTATTGGGGGGTTGAAGTTGCTATGTTTCCAACAGCACTATTGCTATGTCATTTCGAGCAGCAAATGGGGGGTTATTTCCCCCCATTTGGATCCACCAGAAAGGGCAACAATCCAGCGGTCATTCTTGGGATGGGATAGGAGGAGAGGGAAGGGTTGGATGGGTAGGGTTGGGGTGGGTGTTTTCTTTTTCTTTTTTTAATTTTTTATTATTTTTAATATTTTTAAATCTTTTATTTTTAAAATTAAAAAGTTAAGGGTTATAACTGTAAAATCATTTTAAAATTGTCGGAATTCGTTAAAAAGGACCTATCATGTGAATTTATAAAAGTTTAGCGACTCAGTCGATTCTTAACTCAAAAAGGACAATTATTTATCATTCAATATCTGAATTGCTCCCTACAACTACCAGTCACCTTCTCGAGAGAGAAGCATATGGACTACTTGACTCATGCTAGGCCTTAAATCTTTGTCTTCTTGTACACAATGCAACGCCACTTCTATCATTATTCTAGCCTTTTCTGTCTCAAACTCTCCATTCAAAGAATGATCTACAACTTCCTCAATCCTATTAGAATCTTGCATTTCCCCCTCACCCAATTCACCAAACTCCATTCCTCCACCCCTGCACTCTCATTCTCATTTGTTGGGCTCTTTCCTGTTATTAACTCTAACAACACAATACCGTAGCTAAATACATCTACTTTTGACGTAATGGGCAAATTATAGACCCACTCAGGAGCCATATAGCCTCTTGTTCCCTGGATTCTTGAAAATATTAGATTTTCCTTTTGGTTGCTATTGTATAATTTTGAGAGGCCGAAATCTGCTACCTTTGGCTCGAAATCTATGTCCAAAAGTATGTTTTGAGGCTTCACGTCGCAATGCAAAACCCACTCCAAACACTCTTCATGCAAGTAGGCAAGACCTTTTGCGGTACCAACAGCAATTTGGAAACTTTTTCCCCAGTCAAGTTTATTTGCATACAAGCTATTTGATAAAGCTCCTAGCTCAAGATACTCGTATACCAGAAGCCGGTGCTTCCCTTCAACGCAATAGCCTTGCACCTCGATTAAATTCATGTGGTTAAGTCTACCAATTATATTGATTTCAGCAAGGAATTCAGCTTCTCCCTGTTGCGCTTCATTTAGGCATTTAATGGCTACTACCCGGTTATCAGATAGTGTGCCTTTGTATACCACACCACTACTGCCCTGTCCAATTTTCTCTTTAAATCCAGATGATGCCTTTTTCAGCTCAACATAGGTAAATCTCTTAAATCTAGCTCCAACTTCAAGATAGCCTTGTGTTGTGGCATTAGTGCACAACCGTGTTGTGAAGAAGAAAATGAGCACAATGATCATTTCACAGGCTCCAACTGCACAAGCACACCATAGTAAGTACTTAATCCATCCATTTTCTTTCTTCTTGTACACTTTGTCAATTTGCGTCACATGGCCAGTACATTGAAGATTGAATTCTTTTATGTGATTCTGCTGAGTGACGAGGCTAGCTTTTAGCATCTTCACGTATATTGAACCGTCAAACGATGGCGATCGATGGCCATTAAACAATAAAGTTTTCGGGTAGCATACGTGAACTCCTTTGTTCATGCAAAATTTATATTGAAATCCTTTGCAGTCACAATTTTGCAAGCAGAAATTTCTGCACTCGTCTAATGTCATGTTTGGGAAAAATCCAATATCATAACCGTAAAATTCAACATAATCAATTTGAACAAAATCGAGTGAACTATTTTCTGAACAAGGCAACTTGAAATTCAGCTGACACCCATCAGACCAATCTCTGCCACTTTTAATCTTGAACCCTAGTAAACAAGTGCATCTCCTACCTGTCGAAGATTAATTTTGAACAAAATAAATAAATTTTCTAAGAGTAATATGGTATCAAATTAGAATTTTATGAACAATTCATTTTTCCACACTACCTGATTCATGAGAATACGTACATATGCTGTTTTCTCCACAAATTCCATGGATTCTACACGGTTGAAGGTTTGCTTGCCATGTGACCATCCATCTTCGACTGAGTTGGTTTAGACTATGCACTCGCAGATTGCCATCGGGATCTAGAGTTAGTCTTCTTAGAGGTCCTATACCATAATCCCCGGTTAAGAAACTGAAGTTGTCTGAAGAAGTGAAATTTCCCCACATATCAAATCTAGCAACCTTGCTAGTATTGTATGTTGACCGCCCCGCTTGCCAGCTGTTTAGCCCTGGATCTGGCCAGAAAACACTGGTGATTTTTGGACCTTGTATAGAAGGCGGATGACGTTATCATTTTCAAAATATAACTTGTAAAAACTAGACGAGTAATTAGTTTGGCTTCTGTATGACACTAGATTGCTACCTTCTTTAAGTAACTGTTGAGGAAGGAGAGTGTTTGTAGGTGAATCAAAGCTTTGCCAAAGCTTTTCATCATCAAAAGTGGTAAGACAAAGATTGCCAGAATCATGGAGCTCTAATTGCACTGGAGACTTGGAACTGGTGTCACTCGTCCAAACTGTGAATTCCTTGGCATCTATTAGCAAAAGATTGCCTGATTTTAGAAGGAAAAATTTTGTATATCTTTCATTAACAGGTTGATCTCTGTTGCTATCCAAACTAGGGTGTGATTCCCATTGTATGATGACATGCTATACCATATAGCAAAAACAAAAGCATTAACTCCAATAGAGTAAAACCCTGCTGTGAAAGTACCATTTGGTGATACAAGAAAATTTTGTTGTGGGGAGAGAGATGAACCTTGTTTCAAAATATGTGTTTTGGTAGGTGATGAAAAGGAGATCGGAAAAATGGAACAATAGCAAGAAAGAAGATGAAAATCTCAACTTTCATGGCTTAGTTCTCTGATGTATAGAAAAAAAACACAACTTGAGCAGTGTAATGCTATCTATCTTATATGGATTCTAATAACTTTTTGCGTATAGTACACGTAACATGATATTGACCGCTAGTAACCTATAAAGATAATTTTATCGAAATATATTATTAAATCGTTTTCCCTATGTTTAGCTACTTTTACCATGTACTAGTATATAATATATATATATATGTATGAGTTATATATATGAGTCGTAATTGGTTTTGTAATAGTATTGTGATTTTTTTTGCAAGTATCAATATGAAATAGTTATTGTTCTAAAAATAATATAAAACCATATGTATGGCATTATATTCTCTTGCAGTAATATTATGCTTTTTACTTCTCCAAGTAACCAGATTTCCACCAACAAATGTTTAGTATCAATGTATTAACCGCCTCACTGTAATGTTTCCTGCTCTAGCAAATTCGAGAATATGTCAGTTGTTCCTCTATGCTACCATTTTATGTTTTCATCATTCATCATTATCGAGTTCTAGCAAATGAAGTAAATATTCAAGAATAGAAAAACGACATGCACCATGTATATAATCGCGAACAAAATGAATTAGATAATGTTATTTAATTTAAAGTTTCTAAACCATATATTTTCTTTGGAGTGAATATTTAACTTTATGACCTTGAAAATAGATGGATAGAAAGAAAAAGAAGTTAGTTTCAACTGTGTTAATTTGTCAGATTAAATGAGTAGATTGAAAACTCAAGCAGTAAAAATAAATACTCTCTCCATTCCAATTATATAGTTCATGTTTTCTTTTTGGGGTGTCCAATTATATTGTCACATTTATTTAGTATGAATTTTCATTGTCCTTTACAAATATACTCCTAGGCCATAACTAATTTTGTTTTAAAAAAAAAAAAAACCGAAACCTAGTCAATATTGAAATATGTTTAAAATTAAATAGTGACTTTGGGAAGATAAGAAGCAGTCCCGCTATAGAGCTTACCTCTCCCCTTACGGAGTGGAAACTGCCACGTGCCTGCATGTGATTGGGGGTTGGGGGATTGGGGGATTGACCTCAATCCCCCAACCCCCAATCACATGCAACCAAGACCTCAATCCCCCAACCCCCAATCACATACAGCTACATGGTAGTTTTCACTCCCTAAGGGGAGATGTAAGCTATACTTAAAAAATCACTTCTTGGCGTCTGGTTGTGTCAATAATTCTTGGGCTTTTATTTATTTATTTATTTATTTGTTCCGCAATTTCACAAATCAAGAAGACTCGTGCGTAACTTCGTGGTGAACAAGAACTTTTTTATAACCCTCATTAAAATAAGGGCATTATAGGAAAATTGTTAGAATATTTCACACCTTCAATGTTATTGTTAATCCTTGTGCAACACCAAAACGTAGTATATAACTGGGAGAGAGAGGGAATAGGGCTTAATTGGATTTATTTAACAATAATAGAGATAATTTATTTTATATTAATATTAATATTTGCTTATGAATGAACAGAAATTGTAAGCTTTTTTCTTAATTACAACTTTAAGATGTCGATATTCTTTTCTTAATAAAAGGGTAGGGGAATTCAAACCCCAACCAAGTTGAACAGAGGCGTTAAACCCACGTTGATGCTTGGATGGTTTTTTTCCACTAAAGAAAAAGAGGTCGAAATTCTTGCAACGCTAAAAATATATGCATAATATATTGATTCTACACAAATGTTCTTTCTTTTTCATTTATTTTATTTTATTTTTTTGTCTGATAATGTGGTCATGACCAAAGATACTCATTTTAGAAGTTGTATTTAGAAAAATGTGTTCCTTGCTAGTACCTTACAGCTCTGGTAACTTAAGACAAGTTGGTAATTGTGTACAACGACTCGTTGGGTCTCGCCTGGTAAAAACATGAATGTGACATATCTCTCTATTTTGAATATTCCACTTATATTTCCATAAGTTTTAATCGACAATGAAACACATTACTAAACTTGATCAATGTTGAAAATTATACTTATCCAATATATAGTTGAATAGAAATTTTAGTTTTAACTTGTATGTGATAGGAGTTTTGTATGGTCAATTCCCATGTTTACTGGTAATTAAGGGATCGATTTGTAAGGTGATTTTGATACTTTTGTCCCATAGTGACAACGGGTCTATTTGTATATAAATGGTGCATAAAACTTATACACGCGCCCTTAAATTTATACCCAACTCTAAAATTTGTCATTGCAAGGAATATATATATATATATACATATATAAATGTTCAGAGATATTTAAATAAATATAAAGATTGCATATAAATTATGTACAAATAAATTAACTTATAGTGCAAAGTTGAACGACAATTCTTCGTCTTAAATGTAGCGTGACCATATCAAAAGTTCACCTCGGAAGTGGATCAATGGTTTCATATAAGATCAATGGTTAATAATTAAGAATGGTAGGCCTATGATTGACCATGATAGACTAGCGGTCCGGCTATGAAGAGAGAACCTCTTATCTTACGGAGAAGTTGCACACACATGGCCCCCTGTGATTGGGGGATAATGGGTTATGCAACCTCTCCGTAGAAATTTTTGACTATACCGTTAATCTAGGAGGGTTCAGGAGGAATCATTTAACACAGTACAATTTTTAGTCTATTAATTAACTTGTGACTTCTTATAAAATGTCACTGGACGACTTTCGGTTTATTCAATTCTCATGCACGGATTAGTTATTTCTTGCCAAAAAAAAAATGCATATATTAAAGTAAGATAGAGATAATGGGTGATAACTCAAGAAGTAAAAGCACCATTTACCATAATTGAAATATTAAGTTTGAGTCTGTCCTTCCCCAAATTCCTCAAATTTTACAAAAAATTAAAATAAAATAAGATAGCAGTTAATCAAATCTATTAACAATTATAATTTTCAAAAAAATTTTTTCTTATAAATATTTTGATAGAATATTATATTATATTTATTCATACACTTGAGTTAGTGCGTTATTTATTTGTAAATATAAAAAATTTATAATTTCAATTTAAATGTATAGAAATTTCCGTGCATCACACAAGAGGGAAACTGAAAATGGGTGCAAAAGCATTTTATATAGATTTAAGCTAAATATTGCTTAAATATCTCTTAGACTTGAACTTGTTTGCATCGTTAAATTATTTTATTTTATTTTTTATATATACTAATATTTGCCTATAAATTGAAAACGAAAGCTTTTTCCTTAAAACTATATATAAGCTGTTCATATTAATTTCTAAAATACTTAAAATATGTGGTAGAAATTTTGACAGCTTTACAAAATATATGGATAATAATAAATTAAATTTGCACATATGTTCTTTCTTTCTTTTTTTTTTTTGGTGAGATAATAATATTTTCATCACAAAAAATACTCCTTCTTGGAGTTTCCTCTAGAAAAATGTGATCCTTCCTAGTTCCCCTTTCTACAAGTAGGAAAATTTTGTACCATAACTCATTATAGGCCCCATGTGGAAAAACCTGAATGCGACATATCTTTCTACTTTGAATATTCCACTCTAGACCAGCATTCTATTGGATTTATTGTCAAACAGACGTGTGCTCTTCCGATCTAAGGAAAAGAAAAGGAAAAGAAGAAGAATCTTAGGAAAAAAAGAATCTAAATCATAGAAGGATTATCTTATCTTTCAAGGAAACGAAGCCTATAAATAGAGATATTTTCCTCTTTTTTTATATACAAGTGGTCCAAGTGAGATCGGAAGAGGTCGTGTAGGTGAGTCTAGCACCTTGAAAAATTTTCGATCTACTTTTTGTGGTTTGTTCAAAGGGTAAAAAATTAGGTGTGGTAAAACTCGGGGTGTTACTTGATTCGGGTCAAAGAGTCTTGTGAAGAAAAATAGTAGCCTAGCATCTTGAGATTTCTTTAATTCTTCGCGGGTTAGGCAAATGGTAGAAATTGGTAGATGCGGTAAAGTTTGGTATATTTTTCTTGTTATACTTAGGGAATTGGTTTGGCGAGTGAAAATTCTATATAGTTGTAAGCGACTTTAATCATATAGTGAAAAGTTTTGACAGTCTGTAAATTTATCTTCGTTCTTTTATTTTTCCGATCTTGTCTCAATTAAATTCCTTGAATAACGGTCCTGCAGGTATAATCGGGGAATTTGCCTTAATTCCCAACAGTGGTATCAGAGCATCAAGTTTTGTTTGAGGTGGAGCAGAGGAAATATATTTTAAAGGTCAAAGTCGTGATAATCAAATTTGACTTATGGCTAGAACAAGTTTGAAATTTCTTGATTTTGATTGGGCAATTTAAAACTTTCAAAGAAAAACATTCTCCTTATTCTTACAAAGTTGCTGAAATCAGTATAAGCGATAGTGATTAGAAGATTTATATTTGAAGACTGGAACCAGAATGTGTCTCCATCTAGCCAGAAATGTTCTTGTAAATATTCATAGAATATTTGCTGTGGAGGAACTATGGCGTCAGTTTGGAGAGGTGGATCCGGCAAGGGATTCTTCAAATTTGTTGCACATGGAAAAATTGTTTAGTTTTTGCGAGTTGGTACAGATATAAAAATTCTTAATGAGATCGTCTGGGGACTGGTAGTTGTTGCAACTTGTTGGTATTGTAGATCAGCTGATCACGTGAGAAAACATTGTCCATGTAGAGTAGGTTGGGCTACTGTTCGAATTTGGACAATCCGACTCTCTTGGTGTGAGGGCGGTGAAGATGTGCTATGAAGTATGTGAGTACATTCCCATGGCGTGTCGCTAGGTGCCATGGTAAAGGATGTGTGTTACTTCTAGTAATTGTATTTATAAACGGGCATTGGTCAGCGTGATGCAGTGTGTGTGGTTATAGTAATGTTAATGACTGATGAGCTCTCTGGAAAGCCAACGAGAGAGTTGCACCATAAATTTCAGCAGGTTTATTTCGACATTGAGCAAATGAAATGCTTAAAATTTATTGTTAATTCTAAATGGTTATACTCATGTGGTGGAGTATGAGACTGTCAAAGTGTGTCAAATGCTTGTCTGATAATTTCTCAAGAATTGTATACAAGACTGGAGAAGATGAAGATTTTGGCTTATTTTGGTAAGGTGGAGATTGTTGGATTTGTTGTCAAAAATAATTCAAAGTTGAAAAGGAAAAGAAAAGGGAAAGAAGAAAAATCCTAGGAGGAAAAGGAATCCAAATCATAGAAGGATTGTCTTTCTTCCAAGGAAACGAATCCTATAAATAGAGATGTTTTCTTCTTCTTTTATATACAAATGGTACAAGTGAGTTGAGAGAAAAATTAGTGAGTCCAGCACCTTGAAAAATTTTTTTTGTAACTCTTTGTGGTTTGTTCAAAGGGTAGAAAATTAGATATAGTAAAACTCAGAGTGCCACTTTGGTTGGGTCAAAGAGTTTTGTGAAGAAAAATAGTAGCCTAACGTCTTGGGATTTCTTTAATTCTTTGCAGGTTAGGCAAATGGTAGAAATTGGTAGATGCGGTAAAACTTAGTATATTTTTCTTGTTATACTTAGGGAATTGGTTTGGCGAGTGAAAATTCTGTATGGTTGTAAGCGACTTTAATCATATAGTGAAAAACTTTGACAGTCTGTAAATTTATCTTCGTTCTTTTATTTTTATTTATCTCAATTAAATTCCTTAAATAACGATTTTACGGGCGTAATTGAAAATTTTACCTTAATTACCAACGCATCCAAATTTCTACTTATCCAATAGTTGACTAGAAATAGTTTTAACTTGTATGTGAAAGGAATTTTGCATAGCAATTCTCATGTTTAATATAGAAAGATAATCCCAATTTTATGTATTCGATGTCTAAGGTGATTTTGATTATTTGTCTTCTTGTTCAAAAGTTGCGACATGGTGGAAAGTTGAACGACAATTCAACGTCTTAAACGATGACTAACTAGAAAGCTGTCTCCGAAGTCGATATCTTAAGTTTCCTATAAAAGACGACAAATGGTAATAGTCTACCTATACAATAGATTAAGCGTCAATCAAGAAGGTTCCGCGAGGTATCATGCACAATTCTCAAGCAACAATTAGTTTCATATAATCAGAATTTTTTTTTTTT